>JAYMGJ010000040.1:0-275510 GCA_037178675.1 Scleroderma bovista | reverse complement strand
CTTTTGCTAACGTGTACACAATTACTATGTAGGCCAGCGTCTATGTCGTATGACCTCGACCACAGTTTTGGTCCTCTGCCAATCCTGTACAGTCTCTTCCTTTTATCGTCGCAAGTACTTTGATGCTGAATGTTCTTATCTCGTACCACCTGGGTGAACACAAGGCCCTATTCCGTATATTAGGGCCCTCTCCGATCCAGTGCCCAGCTGTCGACGGAGATCTTGTGGCTCCCCCGACGGACCGTTCCGTCCCCGCCGGTCTGGGGGGAAAGCGTCTTCACAACTAAGTGTCGGGTGTTCCCAATGATCCCCACGGTTGAGCCAGTGTAGCTGCGTGCTGCTTCCGCAGTACACAGGGCTGTCCTTCCGACGGAACGCTCGGATGTTGTTCCCCACCGGGTGGATATCCAATTAACAGGGTGATTTTACTGCACAGGTCTATGCTTTCTGGATGCCTATATATATGCAGGCTCTATCATGGATATCTAAGCGTTACTTTCCTGACATGGCCGCGGTACACAACAACATGAGAATGGCTCTGCTCATTCTATCGGTACTTTACCTCGGGACGTCCTGTATGGCACAGAACTCCACCTCCACCGATCCATACCTTGACCCCAAGGATGACCCTTCCAACCCATTGAAGTACATCGCATCAAATTCCCTGACTGCTGTGGCTATTTGTATGTACCCTATTTCCTTCTGGAGTGCATTGTCAATTCTAATTATGAGTTCTTATGCAGTCGTCGTGCTGACCACTGCATTTATCCAAACGTTCTGGTGCTTTCGTTACCGAACTAAATGGATGCTTGCTTTAATCATCGGTGAATACTGTAAGTGTCTGGATTTGTTATCGTCTTTGTGAAATTTATAGGTGTCTTTAGGCTACGCTATCGGGTTCGGTTTTCGATTCGCACTGCATTACCATCCAGATTCCATGGGAATTTATATTGCAGAGAACTTCTTCATTGTGCTCTCCGTAGGTGTGCGTGCACCTCAAGTAAACAGCGGGCCTGAATCTCCGATTAGCCTTGTGCATTCATCGCGGCTGATTACGTCCTTCTGGGACGCATTGCGAAGTTTTTAGCTTGCGCTGAATATGTTCCCTTACCCCTCAACAAAATCACCCTTGTTTTCGTACTTTCGGATATCTCCACATTTCTCATTCAGGTGATTGTTCTTCTCACCAATCCTCCCCATTGACCATCTGATCCCTCCGCAGGCTGCTGGAGGAGGCTTAAGCGTATCCAAGAATGCGAAAGTAGCTATCGGTGGATCACGTGTGAGTCTGTTCCCTATGGACTACAGCTTGTTAACTCACTTCACCAGATCTTTTTAGCAGGCCTTATTCTGCAGTTAATCTCTTTTCTCGTATTTTTCAGCATTTTTGTCCGGTTCCTGTATAAAATATACACGCTAAGACCCGATAGTATATGGAAACGGGACCAGACCAAGCACTGGTTTTGGGACTGGCGGACTTTGGCTGGTGCTCTCACTGTCAGCTCAATCGGTATCCTGGTATTAAATTTTTTTCACTCTGCATTCTGTGGTATGTTCATATCGTGCACCAGGTTCGGTCGGGATACCGTGTCGCGGAGCTTTCCTATGGTTACCAAGGTTTCCTTGCTACGACAGAGGCATATTTCTATCTTTTGGATGCACTTCCCCTTGTCATTGCGAACTTGGTCTATATCCCATGTTGGCCAGGAAGGTTCATTCATGACAAGCCAACCCAAGAGGACGGCGAGCCGAAACCATCACTTTATTCATCTGCAGTTTAAGCATTTATGTTGTAGGCATCGGTTTTCGGACGTGCCACATTTCGATTGTCTCCCTGAGTCAGACTCTTAGAAGATAGTTGTTCTTCTCAGTTGCTTATTTTAGCCGTTGAAGACCATGGACTGTAATCACTACAGCAATATACGTGTATTTCACGCACTTCCAGTGTATAAGTCAAAGGAAGTCGATTGCGGCATCTTGACACAAGACTAATTTTGTGGTGAAGGAAATGTTGTCTTGGGTTATCTAGTTGACCTCTGCGTCGTCAACCCATAGAATTCCTTTGCAGACATCCACCAAGCATAGATGAATCCCAAGAAATTCCCAGAGTAAAGACACCGTGACGACTCACCACCTTGTCGCCACGACCGCAGAGGCCGCCAGTGCCAGGAAAAGCGCGAACGAACCAAGCAGAAATGGGAAAACGAGTTTGACCACGAGAGTCTGCTCTACATGCCCTAATCTCACCCCTACATTTTCGACCACGGCACTCACAGTAAAGACATGTGAATCCTGTCGAGATCTCTTATGCTACGCTACATACTGTCAACACGTGTCATTGCATAATGGAGAATCGTATATATTCACTGACTCGAAAATAGGGAAGATGACGGAGCTCTGGATTAGGGATTGCTTTCGGAGATATTGAGGAATTTGAGCAGTGATCGATGATCTCACCGGAGGTCGAACGACAAGTCAGCGAGCTGAATGGATCTGTGAGAGGGGCGAGGTCATCATTACCACAGACTCAGAAAAGAATGACGGAGTGAATGTATGGACTCAAGGTAGGCGCGTTGGAGGACCAGGAGGCGGGCCCCGGGAGAAATCCGACCGTCCAATCCGAACTTGAATGCCAAACTTAAGGGTAATATGAAAGAGGAAACGAATTTCTGGTATAATAGTGACGAGCTCGCCGATCGCTTGGTAAAAAACAGCACACAGGATGCGCCAATGAGGATGGAGCTGTCGGACTAGAGGTCAGATTTCAAGTGGATATAAAAAACCTGTCAACATATGTTTGCAATGACGGTTAGTACAACCTTAGTCTCCCCAAGGCAGACCAAAGATCCAATGGAAGACAATCGTTCCCTCTGTACAAGACTGATACGGTCTTCCTCTAATAAAGTTGTGGCTCTCGGAAACCAATGGTAATTGTAACTACCTAACATTGGGGAAAATGTATTATATCGTTATTACTTTACGAAACGCACGCATTCCTAAAGTGTTTGTAGGATCCGCTCGATCTCTAACTGCACCCTCACACGCGAAGACTTGCCCTCTGGTGTCTGGCCCCCCAACATGCGCATCCCCTTCTGTGCGCCTTCCCCGTTCCCATTCCCCTTTGTTTGCGCTCCAGGTGTACTTGTCCCCACTGTGCTTCCTAAGAGTTCAGATGCAATACTAGCAGCGCTGCTGTCCACGCCAACTGTGCCAGCTTCGTACAGGAGCTCGAGGAGCTTGATCCATTGCTTTCCCCAGATATGCCCCGCTTCAAGGCCAGCCACGTCCAGCGCAGCTATATGAAAAGATCCCGCACAATGCCGAATCAGATGAGAAAGAAAAAAGACAAAACACGAGACGAGACGCACCGTATAACACCTGCGCCGCCACCGCGGTCTCCAACAAGCGTTCATCCCCAAGCATACGTGCAAAATACGTCCAGAAACGGGGGAGCTGGAACAGCTTCTGTGCTCTGCTCACTTGATCCTGGCCCGCTCCCGCTCCCGTCCCCGCAGCAAGAGCTGGAGTGGGGGCAGACGCAGACATACCCAACACAAGGAAATATACCCTCATGATCCCTGCAATACGGGTCGAGTACTCTCCCGTGCTCTCCCACTCGCCATTGTCGTCTCCTCCTGTGCGGCGGTACCCCATCGCCTTCCTGCGCTCTCCTTCTCCCCACGGTTTCCCGTCCACGTCGCGCGTTGGAACAACGACAGGAACACCCCATCCGCCCGTGCGCTGGACCATCTTGGCAAAGAACACCTCCGGAAACGCGTCTGATAGAGAGGGATGGTGGAGCAGTGCGCATGTGACAAAGGCAAGAGGGAGTGCGGACTTCTTTTCGGCTGTCACTTCAGTTTCAGCTTGAAGGAGAATGGATTTGGAGAGGGAGGAGAGGGCTGCAAGATAGAGGGGCTGTGGGTGGGGTGTTGGTGGGCGGACAAGGTCCATTAGTTGGCGGGTCTGTTATGAGTGCATCGAAAAGCAAAGGGGTATGTGTTACTGGACGTGAAGTATAGCAGATAGGCACACGCACAATTCGTGATATGGTTTCTTGGTCTTGTGTCAGCTGCCCAATCTTGGGCGTGATCTGCCGTCGGATAGCACTCCATTGCGATTTGAGAGCCTTGTCGCCCTTGATGTTCTTCATCGGGCCAGATTTGAGGTTCTGGTGAGGTACATACGATACGTTAGCCCGAGTGCATTCAAGATCATTGAAAAGATGAACGACGTACCTTGAGTGTCACTCTGGCATACTTCCAATCTTCCTGGGCAGAAACCATCCCCATAGATCTCCTACCCTCCGCATCTACTTCTTCTTTCTCTCTTCTCCTTTTTTCTATCTCCAGCTGTTCTCTCTCTTGCCTTTCTTCTTCCTCTTTCGCCTTCATCTTTGCATTCTCCAACTTCCGCCTTCGCTCCTCTTCCATCCTGGTCCTCTCCTCATCCTCCCGCCAACGTCTCTCTTCTTCTTCCCGTCTTCTCTGCTCTGCCTCAAGTCTCGCACGTATCTTCTCTTCCTCGGCCCTAATAACCGTTTCTATTCGTTCCTTCCTTGCCCTATCTTCCCTGCACCATCTCTGACGCATCCGCTCCTCTTCATTGCGTTGATTTATGCGGATCCCTTCGAGGAGGCGTTGAACGTCCGCGAGCTGGGAGGTGTACGCACTGTGTTGGGTGAGGAGGGCGGAATTGTGGGTGGATTGGAGGTGGGCGGCGTGTGTGGCGTTGGTACTCATGCGGAGATGGCGGGCCGTATGCTGCAGATGTTCGTGTTCGAGGGCATGCATGTATCCACAGGGACATGGCGCATAAATGTGAGATATTTTTTAGAACAAGTATGCAAGGGAGGTGGAAACAAACTCACCAGCGCATCTCTCCTGGTATCACGCTCCCATTCTTCGTATGGATCATGGTGTCTGGTATGTAATCGGATCGCGGCGACCGTTTCTTCCAGAGCGCGTCTCTCCGCTGGAGTCATGCCATCTATGCGGCGCACTCGGACCTGCTTGGACTGGAGATGGAGGGACCGGAGCTGGAGAGGTGATTGCTGCCTTATTTCAACTTGGCGGGACGGTCTTCTGGATAGCAATATGAGTACCGTACTGGAAACACCAAATGAAGTTCTAGAGAGGAACCTACCTCGGTGTAACATGATCCTCACTGACCCAGAACTCTTCGTCTTCAGTTGCCTCGCTGTCACTGTTTTTGGTCCTGCGTCGTGTGTGAGTATCATGTATGAGAAAAGCATAATATTTTGTCTCACCCCGGGGCAGGGGAGGGAGTTCTTAAACCGTACCGCATTGACGCTGTTGTCCTTGGTACGAAGTCGGAGGTATCACGCTCAGTTAGGTAGTGGACGAAGCACCCATCACCTACGGGATTTGGTAGTTAGTATTAGTTAGCCACCGACCCGCACTACTAATTAGGGCGCGATCGTGTTGTCCGCACCATCATGATTCCTCAACTACTTTGGCTTCCAAAGAACCGATGACGAATGCCACAATCGAGCTTCAGTCCGAGGAATGTGGTTCCCCTCACTTTCACTGGTAACCAGCACAAATGGTCTATCTAACCATGCTATACATTCCCTAGCTCCTGTTCGAGGATCATCTTACGATCACAACCACCAATGTCGGACAAGAGAAAGGTGTCAACATTCGTCGATGGGCCCTGTGGCATTCCCTCTGACCTCGGAACATAATGTCATATTAAGCCCCGATCTTCATTGCTGGAATATTCCTAGAGTCAGACAGCCGACTCTACACTATGATGGCAGACTCGTCCAATAGTGTACTGGGTGTGTAGCTGCACTACGTCTGGTGACCTCAATAGGGACGCCAAGTGGAAGAAGTGACAATCCTTATAACAACTATCAGATACAGGGTAAGTAAAGTAAAGAGGATACTCACGGCTTTGTGACATCCACCTCATAGATCCTTGAGGAAAGCTGCCAACCCGCCTTGATTCTCATTAACACTATGTGCCTTTTTGACTTCTTCGCGCCGCCGGTCGCGCTCGAGCATGTCCTGTAAGGTTCGAGCTACCCTCGTTTTGCTTTTCTTGGAGCTGTGGGAGGGTGGTTGCCCCGACGACCGAGGAACCAATGGGAGTGCAGGTGTTGGCTGGGAGATGGATGGGGTGTCTTGTTCCGAAGGGTGATAAGATTCTGCTGGTGATTTATCTGTCTTTGGGGGCTCTGGATCACTTATCAGAGGAGGCCGAGATGGAAACGTTGCCCCGGAGGAAATTGGAGTGCCGACAGTAAATCCGCACACATGACACGTTCTACGGCAGACTCTCTGTAAATGGGATGGAGATTTTGACCGCTTGTTCTTTCTCTTCTGTCTGACGAGGAGCGTTGAGCCCTGGCCGTCGAATACATATGCTCCGCATTGCTCGCAGTGCGAACAGTTCAAAATATCTGCAGTTTCAGGGTGAAGTCTTCGAAATCGAGTAGTATGTAGGGCTGCAAGTGATGGAGAGATGGAAAGCAAGGTATAAGGCAAGCTCACTCGATATTTTTTTGTTGCACAGACGCTTTGCTCTGGAAAGCTCATGATCAAGGGTGGCTGTGCAAGTTTTTCTTCTTCATCTTTGCTGACCATGGCCAAGTCACTGCGATCCAAGACAAAACGAGCCTTTCGTGCCAAAAAACGCAGCTCTGGAGTGTACGCAGCAGCAGAGGCTGCTCGTCTCAACCGGCTAAATGCCAAACTTGCCACTACTATCAGTCAGGGGAACGAGTGTGTTGGGGATGGTGAAGACTCTGAAGAAATGGAAACACCAGAACTCAAAAGTTCGTCCAGAGCGAATTTATTACTTTGATCTTTGGTTTCGTGGTTTTAGTTTTGGGACGCTTTCACTGACACACTTTGATCGTACAGGTGACCATGCATCATCCGCTGCACATTGTGGAGGTTTGTTGAAAACTTCTTGTCATCATCCCTGCCTCATCGTAGCTTTCCACAGATGAGATGGATCTTGATACCTCGGAACAGAATCCATCGGTTAAGTCGTCGGTCAGTGTTTCGACACACGGTCCCCGCGGTTCGCGGCGGGAGGAATGGAGGAAATCAAAAGGAATGGATGCCATACCACAGCGCAGAGGGATGAATCGCCAGGGAGGACTGGCTGCACGCAGACGAGCTGGAAGGCCCTCCCGAAGGAGATAACGTAGAGATAACGTGAGCCAGCGTTTGGAAGGCCTGACCGAGCCAGGATTGACTTCAATGCAGGCTTCGAGTGCCGTATGATAACCACCCTACGCGTCGAGAAGAGTATCATCCCAGGCTTTGTATATCATATAGTTGTTTCGAATAAGATGTTTTATAAAAGTCAGTCCGCCTCATCAAAAGCATGGAATCATGTTACTTGGCGAAACCGTGTCGGATCGCATCATTGTGGATACATTCAACTACTACACCATACTACCACCTTTCCATCTGCCCCAGCGCTCACAAGCCATGGTTGCCTATTCACCCACTTGACTTGCAACACGCCAAGCCCATCACTGACATCATGTCCACGCAGAATCTTCAGAGGAACGATCAGCGGATCAGTCATGAGATCGTTGTATACCCTGCTGTGGAAGACTTGGATGGAGCCGTCGTCCGAAGAAGAGGCAAAGAGGGGATATGTTGGGTGGAAGTGGAGCGACCGAATGGCCCTAGCATGGTAGCTGGGAACACCGATGTCGCTATTCAGTTACTACTGCAACAAATTCAGTGAAGATACCCACCGCAAAATTTTGTAAGGCTTTTCGCTCAGCTCCAGGTCGAACCAGCACAGTTTCCTGTCGTATCCACCAACAATGACATGGTCCCCAGAAGGATGGATATCCATGGAAGATATCCATCTTATCCCGGGCATCAAGGTTTTGATCAACTTCTGCTCCATTAGGTTGTATAATCGAACGTAACGTTGTGTCTGAAAATCAAATGTTTCAGGATGAACGTTGTACGCTGAGATGCGGACATACAGCAACAAAGAAATGGGGCCGGGTTGGATGGAACAGAACAAGCTGAATGGCTCCCTTGATTTTTTTGAAGGGAGCCTGAGAATGTCTACGAGACACTTGGTGAATCCATACTCCGCCCTGGCTTTCATGACTTGCTATATGCAGCGATGCTTTTGAGAAAAACGCATAACATCGATTCTGGAGAGTAACACGTACATACTGACGCTAGGTAATCACCCTTGCGATGCCATGTTATTTGCTTTGGTGGACCAGAAGCACTCGGAAAGGTGATGGTCAAAGCGATACCATCTTCCACCCCAGAAATAGACGTCCATTTAACAGGCGATGCTGTAGGGGGAGGAAGAGCAGATGGAGTAAGGGTATTTTGTGTGGAGTGTAAGACCGCAGCAGGAAGGTTTGGTGGTATGATGAAGTGCAATTTTTCATCCCTGGGACAGCTAGTTAAATTCTGACCATTCGTTGTCTGACTGATGAAAACGTACACGCTAGCAACAAGATAGCTGACATCTGTCCGGGGACACCATTCTACAGCACTAACCTTGCCGTCTAATGTCCAGCGTCTCACCTCGCGGCCAACGATGACTTCCCATAAGCATACGACGCCACCCTCGTCACCGCTGGCCACCCAGGCACCATCTGGGCTTATACTTACACATCTTACTCGTCCACGGGGATGAGGAATCTTGAGAGACTGGTACGTTGGGAAAGGTCGCAAACTGCTCGGACTTGGGAGCTTGGGTAGCAGGCTACTGGGGTCGATGTTAAGCCTCTTCCTTTGTATGCGCGGGGCAAGATACAAGTCGAGCTGTCGGCTGAAGCGTTCCTTGATGAACCGATCATAGCCAGGTACCAGCCGCAGAGCCGAATATTTTTGAGGAAGGAAATCGCGCTGGCGATCTTCTGGGTCAGTGTTTTCCCACTCTTTGCGCTCTGCAGTTGTGGGTAGATATTCCTCTGGAGGGTTATAGGATTCTGCGTGGGTGGGAAGTGGTGGCTTCGGCGCGGGGAGCGGCGGGGGTTGGTTCGAAGGAGGTTCGTTCCAGATCGCATAGAACTGTAGTTTGCCATCGGCCGTCTTGGGTTTGGAGCCCACGATGATGCCCTGGCGAATGGCACGGACAATTTTCATGACCTATAACACTCGTTAAGTATTCAAGATGGTGCGTCTAAGTGTCAAGATACTTTTTGTTTCTCCCATTTACTGGGAAGCCACCTGCGTTTGGGTTCGGGTGCTGCAGACAAAGGCATAACCTCTTCCATCCCCTTACCAGTGAACCATTCTACCGTAGGTTCATAAGGGTCATAGCTGGAGTCAGGGTTCTCCCCTAGTTGCAGCCTATGAATGATATCCAACTCCTCTGCTGTCAAAGGTTTGTCCATTTGCATATTCTTGTCGTATGCGGAAGTCCTTGGTAAGGGTTAATCTAAGAATGGATGTATTTGATGAGCAAGCACGTACCACGAAGTTGGATCTTCTACCGTCTGCAGGAATTTGTCTAGTTCATCCCCTTTGGCGGGCCGGAGAACGCGTTTTCCATTGACATCATAACCTATATGTGGTAGATCGTCGTACCAGTGTGAAGGGACGTTCCCAACGCGATTAGGGTCCTGAGCAGATACAGCACAATGAGCACGACATGGACAAGAATGCGGGAAAGTACGTACGTCCTCAGTGGACGAGTCTGAGTCATAGTCTGGTTCGATCTCGGGGTAAACACGCCTTGGTTGGCCCGTAACAGTAGAAACGATGGTCCGTGATTTTGGAAATATTTGGATGCCAGTGTCCGACCCAGTCTCGTTTGAGTCTTCCTCACTCTGGCTCTCGTCTTCTTCAACATCCTCGACCTCGGTGTCATCCTCACTATCACTTCTAGCGTCAATATCGGGGAATTCTTCGGGCTCTTCGTCGTCAACCGCCGAGTTCTCGTTCCCTTCCAGCCCATCCTCTTCCTCGTCGCTTATCAACTCCAAATTTACCGTGTCTAGGAATGCGGTTTGGGTGTCATCCTCGTCTAGGTCACGTTCTTTCCTCTTCTTTCGTCTTGAATCGCGGTCTTCTATTGCCATGGTGCTGTCGAGTAAGTCCTAGTGCAAATGCACACCTAACTCCGGGAAAAAAACCACTCTCCATTACATAAGCACAGGGGCCCGATTCCGGGAATGCGTCGAGCTTCACATTACTGACTCGAAAGTCCAAGCACTCGGCACCGCGTTATCCCAGCTAAATGCTCTCAAGGTAGGCTCCTGCCAACCAACAGTCACCCCGTCATGAGCGGGCTTGCAGGTGCACGCATTGAATTGTAGGGCTGGAACAAATGTTCCTAGAACAAAATTCGACAATGTCCGCACTGCTGCTGGAGCACAGTGGAGTAGGCGAACTAGTCAAACGAATATTTGCTCCCATCGATCGTCTTCCTAATGAGACCCTTTTGCAGATCTTCGAGCTTTACGCAGCTAGAATTAGCGACCGTGATACTACGATGTGTGAGCCTCTGGACGACCATCAAGGTGGCTCTGACATGGAGCAAATCACTCACACAACTTAGTAGGAGCTCCTTCCTTGACATCGAGATTCATTCTTGGGACCATGGCCAAAGTATGGGCACTCAATCGCTTGCATTGCTCAATGTTCTCTCCTGTGTGCGCTGCTGGCGTAGCCTTGTCATTCACGCCTCTGGTTCCCTTGTTTGATGCGGGGAGCACCTTATTCCGTTACCGTGATGTGATGAAGCCTGGGCGTGCAATGCCTAGGGCACAGGTGGACCACATTGTTCCAGTAACTTAAGAGCACTTCGGTCAAAATATGATTGATGCTGTTAGACAGAATGCGTCAGTGCAGTTACGAGGGGATGTAGGAGCAGCTCGGTAGATAGGCCATTGTGCACGCACGCATGGGTGAGTCTGCACAGTGACTCTTCCATCACATAGTTACTCAATCAAGCTCAAGTTCAACGATTGATCGACATTCATGAAAAAACGTACATTACGGTCAGGCGCCATACCGATTTTGGTACAGGTCAAGGAAGATCAACTTCCCCTTCCAACCCAATCCACAATCCCCCTAAAGACTTCAGCCACTAGGTAAAAAGAAACTGCCGACATGAAGACTGAACGTCCGACATCCGAACACCCTCGTCCATTCAAGCGTGATAGGGATCGAAGTCAGTATCGTAAGCGAAAAAGAGTGGGCGGAAATGAAAGGAGAAAGGGTTGGAAAGCCTGAAGATAACAGTGGCGCATATTCATTATCTGTGGCGGCTATTCAATGCAGTCTGGCTACACTTGAAGAAAACGCCGAAACACGTGGTTTGGTTTGGACTGTTAAAGAGCGGAAGGCATGGACCAAACATTCGTACTTGTGAGAGATTTGAGATCCCATTCTTAGTAAACTTCGATCGATTCCCGGCGTTCCCGAGCATCCATCAGAACGCTGAGACCACCAATGGCCTGGCGCCTAATTCTGCTCGCAAAGTTCTTCGGACCAAGTTCATCAGCAGCAGAAGGGGGCCCACGAGGTTGTCTGACGGGTTGACTAACAAGCCTCTGGGGCAATGCCGGGGGGTGGTTCGGGACGGTGATTGAAACGGGGCGTCCGAACCCAAGACCTTCATACAACTTCTTAGCAGCTTCCTCGCGAGGGGAAAGAGGCGGAGCATCAAGGGAAGACGAAGGCGTCGCAGGGAATGACAAGGAGGTAGAGCTTGCAGATGACGTGGAATCGTCATGCTCAGGGTCAACAGCAACGACTGGGATGTTGCATGCACCTGCAGACAAAAAGCTCAACGGACGAGGGCGAAGCCTAGAAGTACCAGTAGGAGGCGGGGAGATGCGCTCGCCCGGAGGTGGAGTGACTTTGACGTAGGGTGACGCGGCAGAAACAGTGCGTAAGCTACCGAGGACAGAGTTAGTCGTGCTCCCGCGCCTCCAAGAGACAGCAGCATGAGGCTTGGAAGGGTTCTCCAGGGAATTGCCATGGGTGTCTTCGTGTAGGGGAGGGGAGTTTCGAAGGGCACCATGAAGAACGGTGGTTTGTTTAGGGGGAGAATAGTTTTCAGGGAACTCCGGTGTTGTAGGGAAAGCGATGCTGCTGGCGGGCGTCCGGGCGCCAAAACGTCCAGTGAGTGTGGCAGTCATTGGGACTTGCTCTTGAAGCGAAGGACCACTGATGCCCAACTGAACCTTTAAAAGTTCGGCTTGACTAGGGCGACGGGCCGGGGGATTGGGACGGATGGCAAAAGTGGAGCTAGCAGGGCCAGCTGTAGCAGGGGGGCTCATGCTGGAGACACCACGTTTGGCCTGCTGACGAAGTGCTTCTGCTAGGACTGCAGCCTGTACCTGTTGGTTGCGCTGCATTTGTGCATTCTGGCATGGGAGTAAAAAATTGGCATGTTGTATTTGGAGAGAGAAAGAGAGACAAACCTGCAGGCGCATGATTTCCAATTGCATTAGCTGCATCTGCTGGTATGCCTGGACTTCAGCAGAAGCTACTTGTTGTTGTTGTTGCTGCTGCTGCTGCTGCTGGATACTCTGAGAGTAGGCTGGACTAAACGGAACACTGTTTGGGTTTAAGCCTTTCTGGCTGGCGATCTGCTGGGGGATGAATCTGTTGTTCGGAGTATCCACTGCGCCAATCATTTGCCGTGCATATGAACCTGTCCCAGAAAGGGGGTTGTTGTTCTGGATGTGGAGGTTCTGGGAGAAAAGGTCGCTGACATCGTCGAGGTCCTCCTCGTCGAAAACCGGTTGCTGGAATGAAGTGGAAGTGAAACGTGGGATGTTGAAAGAGCCACCAGGAGCAGCGGTATGGGGTGCGCTCATGGATGTCGCACGAACACCACCGGTCCGAAGGCCATTGAGGAGAGACGCGCGATGACTGTGGTGATGAGCAGTAGCCATGGGTTTATTTAGCGTGGTAGAGAGCGATATGCGGGAATGCTGGGAAAGCTAGAGATATTGGAACACGGAGTAGGAGACAAAAAATGGATCGCGCAATTAGGGTTCTGATAGAGAACAGTTGATACAGCTTGATGCCACGGATGAGACGACGACAAAGGGAGGGTGGGGGACAACTTACAGGCTAAAAAACAGATGAAATTGATCTCTCTGGGAGGAACAGAGCGGTCTGCCAGGGATTATAATATGGTCTCAAGAGAAGAAGATATGTTTTTCTTTTTTTCTAGTTGGTTCAAGATGAGGGTTGGGGAAGGAGAGAGACGGGACGTGGCTGTTCTCGACAACTACAATACATAGCATCTGCACGTGCTAGTCCCAATTGTCTTCAAAGGTGCTTTCGTGCACTCGCCCGGACACGCGCATCAAAGACCCCACTCCGAACCAGCGTATGCGCAGTGTGAAACGGATTCAGCATCGTCTGAGCACCAGTCCGTGAGATGCCCCGGGCCATCGCACACCGCTCACCTTCAAGTACAGCTCCCACACCTCCTGGAAGAACAGCCGGATCCCTTCGTCGTTCTTTCCCTCGTGCAGCAGGATAAATTTCATATCTAACAGCCTTCAGCGTCGATCAGACCAGCCTCACCACACTCACTGCCTGGCGTGATGAACGCGGACACCGTCCACTCGTTGAATTTGTCGACCGATTTCAGATACCTGCCATCGTTTTAGTGATCGCATCTGCATGCAGGGCACTCGTACATGGCATTTTCTCTCCGCATCACTTCCTCGATGCTATCAAGGCTGGCGTTGGCGATCATTTGGATTACATGGCGGTCCTGTCCCCCTCCCATCTTCACACTTCCTCCCTGGACATGATGCGACTGCGTAGCACTTGATGCACCGGACAGCGCAGTAAGAGTCCCTGCAAATGCCGATGTAGACCACGTCGGTAGATTCGACGCTAATGGATATGATGTCGTTGAGGCTGGCTTGCTAGAGTAGTGCGTCAGACTGTATACCGGCGTATCCGAGGGCGACAGGAGAAATAGATGGTGGGACATGGTTGTGTGTGCTTGCGTTCAAGTTGGCCACCAAATGTCCAACATCGCGCTCAGGTTGCTCCGGCAATGCACCTTGCGTCCAGTCCACCATCAGCGTCCCTTGGGTTTCTTTGATTCCTTCCGCAACGCTGCGCCCACCGTTTGTTGTTCAAGTCCCCACTTCCAACCTTCCTTTACATCCCTTGCCTTTCGCACTCTCGTTAGCACGAATACTGCTGTGAATCATGGTCCCCTCTCGGACCGTCTCCCAAACATACTCCAGATCATCCGAACGAGAGTCCTGAACGCAACTCATAGAAACGGCCCCCGTTTCAATGGAGGAGGTTGGGGTAATAGACCTCCGCCTCGCCGGGACTGGTGGGACTCTCTAGACAGCAATGTCATCTTCTACGGGATAATCGCCATCAATGCCGGCGTATACCTTGCATGGCAGAGCGCCATCTCTACCTACGTGCGTCTTTACGTCCGCCATTTGTTGTCCTTGCGTGACCTTGCATGCTCCCACAGCGAGTGACGGGTGATCCCACTCTTTTCAAATTTCTGCGGGACAACTTTCTCGTAGACCTGCGCAATATCTCTGCTGGGCGATTGTTAGTTTACCTTACTCTCCGCTTGGCCTTCATGAATCCGACCTTGTTCCTACAGCTGGACACTCTTGACTGCTTGCTTCTCTCACAGGGATACCTCACATGCGTTGTTTAATGGGTTGACGTTCTACTTCATGGCACCTGCTGTCATGCAGTTGCTGGGGAACAAACGTTTTCTCGCCCTTTATTTCCTAGGTTTGTTTTTGGTGTCTCCCACGACTAGCATCGGGCGAGATCATGCTCATACGACCACTCTGAACAGGGGGCATATCTTCCAGCTTTGCTAGCTTAGCGTGGAATTCTTTTGTCAGGCATGAAAACGTTTCCTCTCACGGTGCAAGCGGTATGCATTTCGCTTCCGTCACCTTGACCTTGCAGCTGACATGCATGATCATCGCTTTGGACTGCTAGGAGCAATCATGGCTACTATCGCGTTGTACGCGTGTGCATTCCCTCGCAACACGTTCCTGATCTTCTTCGTCATCCCCTGTCCGGCGTGGGTGTTCCTTCCTGGCATCCTTCTCTACGATGGGTGGCGCAGCGTTTCCGATAGGGTACGCGTTGTTCAATTCTTTTCTTAGACGCCTTACTGAAGATGGTCTAATTTAAAGCGATCCACTACCGATTCTGCTGGACACGTTGGTGGGCTGTTATCAGGCATTGGGTATTACGTGTGGAGATTTGGCCTTAGGAGATGAGCGCCTGTGTCTGGTATCCATTGTCCATTACATTAGGAAGACATGGGTAAAGTAAAAAACGAAAACATGAATGCAAGAAGGTATTACGACCATAGGCAGGAAATTAGGATGTCACAAACCGGGGGCTCAGGTACGTTGAGGTCAGAGCAAATAGACAAGCATAAATGTAAGGACGAGTCACATAGCATAAGGAAGGAATGTTCGAATCATTCGCTGCTCTGCCGCCTCCTGTAAGTTTGTGGCGTGTTCATCATCTTGTCGAGTCTTCCCATTTGTCCCTCAAGCTTCGTCATCCCCTCCCTGGTGCCAGAGGTGGAAGTGAAATCTAGCCCCCGAGCACCGTGCTTCTCAAAGTAATAAGTGAGGAGATTCTTCTTGTTGTCGTCTAATCCCTCAAGGAGCACAAACAAGTGTGCTTCGTCCCGCAAAACTAATTGTGCAGCAATGATGGCGGCATATGCAGCTTCGCGGACAACGAGAGTCGACGTATCGTTTAATGCCTAGAAATTCATGGGCCAATGGTCATCTGTACGATAAAGTAGAGCTCACAAATATGAACGTTTGCTTTAATCTCGGTAGTTCTTCCTCGAGGACTTCTGCTGGCAGTCGAAGAATGAATTTTCCTAGTGCAATTAACCCGAACGCGTGCGACGCAGCCTTGGCAAAGGGGTCCAGTACAGGTTCTGCAAGGAAAGCGCGCAAACTACTATGCATTGTTGTGAGCCCATAGACTGGCTCGATGCGCGTCGCGAGAGCATCACGAATCGTTTTGGTCGCTTCGAGAACCTAGCATTGGTCAGAAGCGTAGAAGGGCCAAGGCTGTCAATAGTCCTTACTTCTGGCGTGTTGCAGTAGCGTACTCTGAATAACACGGAAAACAGTTCAGATTCCCGACCCTCTAGGAGAACGGCTTGATTTCTGATTATCTCCCAAAGAACAATCAAAGCATACTCCAACAGTTCCGCATCCTAACAAATAATGACGAACAAGTCCGGAAGAGAGAGCATTTATACTCACTTTTGACGGCTCCAAATATTTCACGAGGGCATCGAACAGACGCTCGAAGCTCTTGTTCTTCATCCACATGTCAGGGATAAGTGGGGGAAGAGAGCGCGTGATCGCAAGGAATGGCGATGTGGTTGAAGGTAGTCCCAGCCCAGGGCTCAGCGGTGAGGCAGAGTTCGCCGGAACAGGATTATTAGCACAGATCAGGGTCAACTTTTGAAGGACACGGACGTCAGCGCCCCCTTCCTCAAGTGTGCTGATGTATTCTTGGAACTCGTGCAATCTATCTTCAACATCTGCTGCCTTCAGCGGTGTGCCTTGGTCAATTGCTATGTGCAGATTTAGTCCAGGAGTCATAAAGTGCGGGATGGGAAAATACCGACTTGACGCCCGCTTCAACCACCAGCCATTCTCATGAGACTGGTCTCGCAAGGGCTTGATCAACGGATCAGCTGGCTTGTTTCCATTGATCGGACTGTTCTTGAACATGGCTGCTTGGCGGAATATGGCGGCATTGCGGCTGTCGGGCGTTACAGGAGGCGCAAGGGTCTTCTTGATCACGGGTACAGAGGGTGATTCTGCATTCTGGGTGTTGCTGCCGCTGCCCAGTAGTAGCGATGATGGAATCGCAGAATGTTTATTGTCCCCCTCTTCGGGGTCATTTAGCTCTAGCAGGCGCTCGGCAGCACTTTGTGCTTGTTCTGCACGAGCACGGAGGGCATCTTCCACAGGTGGCTGATCATTTGGCTTTCCGGGAGAGTCGGAGAGTGCATTTGATGCTGTATTTGGAGTCGATATCCCAGATCGCGGTGAAAACGAAGGTTGGGTAGCGGGGGGGAACATCTTATACGGTGTGGAGAAGGATATCAGATCTACAGATTCATCCTCAGAATCACTGTCGGGCACCGGAATATTAGTGGCCAGAAGAAGGGATTCTTCATCATCGATATTGGGCGCAACCGAAAATTTTTGGACGGGAACTGGAACAGTATCCGTCCGGGAATTCAAATGGCGTGGAGCATTCGAATCACGAAGAGAGGCTGCAGCGGGCTGCCCTGCTCGGCGCACAGTAGAATTACGGTCCGGAGATGTAGGTGCAAGAGGGGATGACGTCCGAGCACGTTTTGCATCTGTTGGACTTGTAGGCCCCGAATCTGACGATGCGTGTGAATGAACAGTGGTGGCAGCAGACGAGCTGACGGATCGCGGCATCGTTGCATTGTTGGATAGAAGCCTGGATCTCGTTGGAGGGGGTGAAAGCGATGAGCGAGAAGGTAAGCCTGATCTAGGTGCAGGTGACGGCGAAATCCTTCCGTTTCCATATTTTGGTGTGGGGCTATTGGGCGAGTTAGGCTTCTTCGAGGGCGGTGAAGTTGTTCGCATTGCATGTGACGACGAGGTGGCTTGATGTCTAAGAGTTGGAGGTGCCGTCGCAATAGCTTTCGCCTTTGCGCGACTGGCAGCGATAGCTGCCGCTATGCTGCTCTTCTTGGCTGTCGGAGTGGTAGGCGGAAGTACGGGAACGACGTTGGGGTCCGGACAGGCCTTTTCGAGCTGCCTGCGCGCTGTAGCATCCAGTGATTCCAGTATTATGGTGGCCCGATCTGGCCAAACCCCACTGAAGACCCAGAAAAGCTCGCGAGCGCTCTCCCTAACAGTAGGGTTGGCATCTGCAAGCGCCTTCTTCAACGACTTTTCGAGAATATCAAATCCACCAGCAGATTCAATGTACGATTTTGAACGAAGACCATGGATCTGGAGGTAGTCTTTCATGTGTCCCACACCATAGACTCGTGTCTGTACGTTCTTGTCCTGCAAAGTGTTGGATAAAAGCGGAAGTAGTGCACGAGGGTGCGCAGAAGCATGTCGAATAGCTACGGTGAGTGTTTGTTGGGATTGCTGAGCGGTAATTTTCTTGGTGAAGCCCGCCATTCGAATCAGATTGGCAACGATTGTTTCGTAGAAAGGGTCGATACCTGTTCCAAGTGCGACAGCCAGCTCTGCGTACAAGGAACATGTGTTTGACGCCACTGTGGTTCTCAAACTAGCAAGCTGAACAGAAGGATACAGTTAACAACACCTTGAGAAAGAACGAAGAAATTTACAGTTTTCAGAGAGTTCTGTATGAATCCGTCCCTGAGGCATTGCATAAAGACGTCTGCGTATCTTGTGTGGACACCTCCTTTGAGCATTCCTCGCACTCGTTGTATCCCACGTTCACGAGCAGCCCAGTTGTGTTCGGTTTCTTTTCCCTGAGGAAAACATTCATCCCAAGTAGCCTAAGGCAAATGGCAACTATCCTACCTCGAAAGCTTTGGTCATCGCGGAAAATTCATTTTCTAAATCTCTACTCGATGCAATCTGACGATGGGTGAGGATTGCTACGACAGCACGGGCAGAAGGACCCACAAAGGCTGGCTCTACCAAAGGTGCACTGCTGTCACTCGAAGGCTGCGACAGCGTTGGCGAAACAACCATAGCAGCACGGCTGGCAGGTCTTGGGGCATCTTTTGCATTGCCGTGACTTACTGAACGAGAGATGGGCGCAGCCACATTGGATTCACCCACGGCAGCTGTGACAGTGGGACGTTTGTTCTGTAACATTAAACTGGGAGGGATGTACTCTTTCCTAGAAGGCTCCGCGCCATCGGACCCTTCGCTTTGCGGGGTATTTGCACGTGTGCTCCGACTGCTGGTCATGAGCTTAGAAAGGACGTTATCCACAATAGCTTTGCGAACATTTTTCTTCGCCATCTCCTTTTTCAGGTCGGCCCGTGCAGCGTCAGTCACACTCGGCCCAGTGAAGAGCTCTATAACCGCTGGCATGGCACAGGTACGGACGTTGCCATCCGTGTCTTCTAACGCACCCACCAGCAACGACAGGAACGGTCGCATAGGGGAAAGGGGGTGAGCACGGCGGATGTGGACGAGAACGAGAATCGACTACGAGAAATGACGTTGTTCGTGGCTCTGAATACTATGTCAATTAAGGGCTCACCTGTTCCCGAACTCTCCATACTTTGCTGCTCAAGCCACTGTCCTTTAAGAACCTCTCGAACATCGCAAGAGGTGATTCAGGGCCCTTGCCGGCGCCAAGTCTTGATCCGGACGGGGATGAGCGGAATGCAAACCCACCGATTATGACAAGTGTTTCGCGTGCCCTGTCGCGAGCTTTTTCCCGGGCATCTCCCAGCCGCTCGAACACACCGGGAGAAGGGCAGAAAGCGTTCATGACCTGCCGCAAAGTGGCTACGTCAAGAGATGGACCTGAGGCAGAGGATGTGGACAAAGACGGCGACAAGGATCGAGTGGGAATATTGTTGTTGGCCACGACAAGAGGGATGAACGGGGGTAAAGCCGCAAGCGTCGCAGTGGATAAATGTTGGTTTGCGTGTCGGAGACATGATTTGAGGGCTGCGATGAGTGGTTCAGGATCTGCAATCTAGAATGCCACGAATACACTCTTCGACTTCAACGACATGACACGACATGATTCTTAAATACGCACCTCCACGCCAGCCTCGAATTCAGCTTGGAGTTTTGTGACTGCATCCACCCTACTATCGACGTCTGCAGGGCGTGAGCTGGTGCCCGGAAAGAAAGAGCTGGGATACAAACCAGAACTTTTGCATTGATTTATGAGTTTTTCGAGTCGATCGTCGCTCATGATAGCCCGATGATGGTTGTGGGTGAGGGCGAGCAAAGCGGGACCAGGCTGAGCTCAAGGAAAAGTTTCGGTGGTAGTCACCGATGCTAGCCTATTGTTATGTGCCAGACGAACGTTCCACCAACGTAGTAGTGCATATATAAGCGTAAATACATAATACAGTCTTCTTAACTCCAAAGTCATCTCATAGTAGCCATCACGCTTTCGTGTCTGAATGCCCAAGAGACTTTCCAGGTTGAATAAGATCCCTGATGCGTTGTTTCTGCAGAATCACGCAAGTCAACCGAGTACTGCCATGGCAGCAGCGCTTCTTACCAAGACTTTCAACTCAGGAAATCCGCCTTCGACCTTCCTGTCCCACACTAACTGTGGTGGGCCGTTCGCGCCGTTCAGCCAGACCCGAAATCGACCGGCACTATCGTCCGCATTTAAAGGCAAGACGGTGACCGCTTTCAATGCTGGGTTTGGGAATGTGAGGAGAAGTTCAGTGGATACCCACGTCGCACGGTGCAACCTGTTAGCACAAGTACTGTTTAACCTGGATCGGGTGCGATGTATGAAGGAGCGAACCAGCGACACTGTTACAAATCGAATATTGTGCGTCAGTAGCTGTAGATATCTCGGAACCCATGCCAGCGTACTCTATCACAAAACTCGATCGTTACCGCGGGAGCCGGGAGCGGTGTCGGTGGAACGAAGGTCGAAGGATCAAGTAAGGATGCTTGGCGTTCTGCAGTTGGGGCAGCGGAGGTCATAGTGGTCGATTGATAACGGGACGGGGCTGTGATCATGTGATCTCATATCGCTCTTGTTGACGCGTTGTTTTGCATTGCAGGCACACGCGTCTCGACACAGCGAAATGGAGGGAACGAGTACATCCCCAGAGGATCCAACTATCGTATGGGCAGTACACGGTAATTGCTCTCCAGCACTGAACATGAGCGACATCCTTACCGTGATCGCCCGCTTCCAGTCGAAGTGCGTTTGGCTCCAAAATCAAGACGAAGAGTCGACATCGTCCAGTCTCATGTGCGAGAGTTTATCCACTCGTCATACGAGCGCCTCGCCCTCCCTTCTGTGCTGCGTGGCTGGGAAGCCAACTCTGTGCTGGCGTCCTCCGTCGAGCGGATCGCACTGGCTGAATCCGCATGTCCTGCCAGCTCCCTCCCCATGGACAGAGTATCTCTGCAGATCCACACTTACCAACCATCCGAGTCTGACATCATCGAAGAGTACTCTAATGGCCCAGCCAGCGAAAGCGGCGACCAAGTCCTAGCCGCGAGTGTGTGCGAACTTCCATGTCGATCATGGGAAGGGCTCTGGGATAGCTTGTTCTATCCGGACAATCTGAAGCTCAAACTACTGGACTACATCCATGCCACATTCGTCCTCAGCGACGCTGATATCGATTGTAAGTACTTTACCGTCCACTTCGGCAGGGAAGTTTCTTTACCACGATCGCAACCAGTCAATCTGGTTTCTTGGAACAGAGTTGTACTGCTGCACGGACCACCTGGCACGGGCAAGACATCTCTCTGTCGTGCATTGGCTCAAAAGTTGTCAATACGGCTTTCACATCGGTATGTCGACGCCCGCTCCTTGGTGGCCATACATGACGCATGATAGCTACACACAAGCCCGTTTGTTGGAGATAAACTCTCACTCGCTGTTTTCGCGATGGTTCTCCGAGTCCGGCAAACTCGTACAGCGTCTGTTCAACAACATCACCGAAATGGTCGAAGACGAAGACTGCTTCGTGGTGGTTCTCATCGGTCAGCTGCTCTATTGCTCTCGGTCCACTGCAGCCACACCAACATCTGTTCCATACAGATGAAGTCGAATCCTTGACGGCTGCCAGAGCAGGTGCGATGGCGGGTACCGAACCATCGGACGGCTTGCGAGTATGAGGTCCACTACTATGGCTTTTTTTTACAGCTGATCACGGCCTTTCCCAGGTGGTGAATGCTCTCCTTACTCAGCTCGACAAGCTCAAGCATAGAAAGAACGTTTTTGTGATGTCGACCAGTAACCTCGCAAAAGCAATAGGTCTGCTTCTAGCTGCATCTGAACGTACAGGGCAGCCCTTACTCATTCGGCGCGTCCTCGTATCACGTAGACTCGGCCTTTGTCGACCGAGCGGATATCATCCAGTACATCGACTTGCCTCCTCGAGAGGCAATATATGAGATCTTGCGGGGCGCTTTCTGCGAGTTCATCGCCAAGGGAATTTTACAACAAGTGGTCAGTGAACCGATCCTGACATCGGAGCCAGCAGACTGACGGCGAGCTTTAGACCGTCCCCACACTCGCAGACGCGCTCTTCACTGAAGAAAATCCCTATGGTCACCTTACGGATGGCGACGTAGAATTCCACCGCGCACAGGAGGAGAGAATAGGCAAAGTGCTGCTCAGGCTTGCCGATAAATGTCGGGTAAGCTGAACCCCCTTATATTTTTGAACGAGCTCACAGGTAAGTAGGAACAAAATCTCTCAGGGCGTGCCCTACGGCGGTTACCAGTGCTTGCCCTCGCACGGTATATCAACGGAGGCATGAAGGTGTCCAACACCGCAGCGTCGCCCAACGAGACGCCGGCAAACGGACGATTCCAGACTGACATCGACGTATGGCTTGGTGCAATGATGAATGTAGTCGATGACCGTGCGGTCGAGCATGGCAAATTAGGGTAAACTGTACGGCAGCTAGTACTTCCCATTCTTGTAAGCCTGAAGTAATGTTGTGAGGGATGGTCTTTACATCTCCCTGCTCCCTGCCGTGGTATCTACAGCACATAGTTTACCTTGCACCTCGCCTTGATCCGGTGTCCCGTGGAATGACCTGTCAACTAAAACAAGAGCAGATCTGTGAGCAGACATGCAGACATGAACATTTGACAGTCCACTTACAAAAACGTAGTGGGGGGTCAAGTGGCGCACTGAGGGTATGCCCCAACGCCGACGTCGTGGAGAGTTTCCTCCACCCACCAGCCCGTTTTCCTGTACCGTCGCGGGGTTCAAATCGAGGCACATTCTTCACCACCACGTTGTCCTTATAGTTGACTATCTCTGACCACTCCTCCTGAGTCACCACGGTGCGCTTGTCCAAAGTGCGAAGGTAGATATCCTTTTCGCTCCAGACACGGCGGCCAAGTCGCTCCTTGACGCGTTGGAAGGTACGGGAGTTGGCGGGAAGGAACTCGTGTTCATAGAAGGACGCTATATTTTTGAGGTCGTTCCGGAGGACCTGGAGGTGGGTGGATACGCTGAAGGATTTTTTGGAGGAAGTCGGCGGATTCGATCGAGCGCCGGTCTCTGGTTCTTCGGCGGTGCAGTTCGAAGAAGGCAAAGGCTGAGTGCTGGTTGAGAGGCCCGATGGAGACTGCGAATCGTGATGAGACAAGATGGAAGCGCGCCGCTTCTCCTGTAGCCGCGAATAATCTCTGATATCGTTCGTCTTCCTCTGGTACGCCCGACGCGTGATCACGCCAACGAACCGCATCAGCTCCACGTCTTTAGTTCGATTTGCCAACCCAAATACAGACAGAATCATCCTTCGGTTGACCGCAATCGATACAGGGAGTGCCGCATCAGGTGTATGACACAGCTGCTTCCGGAGTGCCCTGTCAGCTTGGCGGTCAAGCCTAAACGCTTGCAAGAGATAATGCCTTGCAAAGGGCACGTGGCCGGCGCGGGAAATGTATTTGAGGAGAGTGCAATAGGTAGTTGTGTTGGGGGCCGCATGTGGACACTGGTGGGGCTGCGTCAACGCAGGGTTGACGACTCCAAAATCGTCGTCGTCATCGTCAAACTCCAGAGAGTAATGCTGGCTGGCCTGAGGGGGGAGCGGCTGTGTGAGGACCTCGAACGTCTGCACGAGCCTGGAGAGGTTCCCGGTACGTCCGATCATATCGAGGGTGGTGTTGAGCGCGTGTGTGGAGAAGGGGAGGGGAGGGTGGGTTTCTGGACTTGCGACACTGCTTTCTGGATGATCGGGATAGTCCAGGTCGATTCCATAGCCTGTCTTCATAAGCTGTGCGAATACGGTCTCGTCGGCGGTCTCCTTCAATATCCGGATGATCGAGTCAAGGAAAAGCGAAGTGAGGGGTATATTGAATTCTTTGAAGTCGTCCAAAAGCTTCCTACACGAGGACATCGTGTGAGCCACGATTCTGGCTCGTTGCAACTTGTACATGGGCAGTGAGAGCCTGTGTGCGATGGACTGGATGCAGAGGGTGAATGTGCGGGCATCTGGACGAAGCTTGTGGACGTGTTTCAGTTCGCTATAGACCTGCATTGAGCCGGTGTAATGTCCCACTGCAGCAAATTGCTCCAAAATGAAGTGATAATCTTGGAGAGAGGGCTTTTCGCCGGCGAGACGGATATTCTGGATGACTGTCTTGAGACGTGCTTCGTAGACGTGGGGAGGCCGTGGGGGAGCACCGTCTCGCATACCACTAGCAGCGATGGGGCGAAGGACGGAAGGATGCGGGACGCATGTCCGGAGAACTTTTTGGTGGATCTCAAGCGGGAGATCACACTGGGCTAGGTTATGGGTAAAGTCGACGTAGCAGGTCCAGACGTCGGACGAGTCGGGGGTCTCTTGAGCAAGGCTATTGAGGAGGGCATTCAGCCTGCGCTCTCGAAAGGCGTTGGTCATGCGGGGTGAGGACGGTAATGGATTGGAATCGTGGCCATTGCTTGGTGTATCTGTCGAGAGGACGATGGAATGGGAGCGTCGCGCGGTGGAGTGAAAAGCACATATTCGAGGGCGGAGGGATAGTATCGATCTGTGCATCACCTGTGCATAGTCTTTCAGCCGGCTGCACTTGTTGTTCCACGGACTGTGTCGCAGGGGTCTGCAAGAAAAACACTACGAGGGCGTGTGACGAACCTGGGCCAGGTAGAAAAAATCGGCGTTGAACTCTTCCCTGGACGCTTTCTGCAAAGACTGGTTTGTTAACCTTACATAACCCTGATACCATTCTTATTAGTCATGTCTTCCCCCACCGACATCACCACTGTGAACGCACACGCTCCAGACTCGCCACGGCCATCGCAGTCACCTCCACCAACTGGTGTGCAGGGTGATCTGGAGCTCGAGTTGCTTGGGCTTGCGACCGCGTTGTACAACTTGGGCACGACGGTGATCAATGACTCTACGAAAGAACGGGATAAACCTAAACCAGTGGGTGCGAGAGCGTAAGGCGTGGTATGGATGTGTGTGGGTTGTCGGCTCAAGGGTCATTTAGCAACGATGTCGTCCGACAGCTTGCATTGATCGATGACATGGCGCAGAACATCCAGACGATGGTGCCGTTCCAAGTGCTGGCTGACATTGACAATGCGCGCAACCCGATGCAGCTGACCAAGGAGCGTCTGGAGCGGACTGCGACGGAAAACCAGTTTATGAACGGCAAGATAGCAGCCATCGAGGTGAGGGGGTCCGCTGTCTGGAGTAGCGACGGGTGCTCATGTCCACGGTAGTCTTACCGCAAGCTATTGAATGAGGAGTTGGCGAAGCACTTTCCAGAAACTGGGGTCGATGTGCTACGGAGCTGTGAACAGCGTACTTGCGATCACGGATCGTTAGTATTATGTACCAGCTGTACTGTGCTCTCCCGTATCTACTGAGGCTTTGTGGCGCCGCTTTGAACCCCGGGGACGCCGAGCAGGGGATTCCCGGCGCGTGTCACTCACGCATCTCAAATTCGGAGTCACCCGTCGCCATCACCACATCGTACACGCTATTAGAGATACATTGTCACGATGAGCTTCGCACAGCCAGGGAAATGCAGGTGCAGATGATCGAATCCTGCGTGATCTCATCAGTCCAGAGACGCACAAGCAAGGGCGGGCTGACGTTGTAGAACAGCTCGTGCACACAGACATCCCCGTCCTCCCAGTGCGATATCATGTCTGCCCTGTAATCCACATCCATCTGCCTCGTCGCAGGCCACGTCGAGATACACTTACCGTCCACCCTGATTCAGATTCTCGCTTATCTGCACCAGCACGATGTACTTGCTGAAGACGGGGGCATGAAGCTCGTCGCCGCGAGTGGGGGAACGCACACACTCACAATCCACTCGGCTGCATCTCCACCATCCGGTCCTTGACGCGCTCTTTGATGTCCTTCATCCACGACTTCACCTGGTCCCGATCGTTCGTCCATATCGCGTGCTGCAGGCTCGTCTGCAGCAGCTTCTTCATGTATGCACGGAGCAGCTCCGTGTCAAACACGGGTCGAGTCGGCGTGGGCGACGCTGCCTCCGAGCGAGAGATGGGAGACCGGAATGCCAGCGACGTAGACATAGTAATATAGCGTGTGTATGTACACCGTTGCAAGAAGAGCTGCAGCGCCACTCAGAGTCATACTCGGCTTACACCATGTCCTCCATCACATTCCCCCATGCACACGACGACCTTGCTTCGTCCTCTGCCTCCCTGGGTGACTCAATACACTCTCAGTTCTATGCCCCCCCGCCCTTCGATGTCGACGGCTCATTTCAGATGAACCCGCTCTCCGCCCACCCGCCCCGCACCCCTCGCTCAAGCACAAGCGCTGCCACCTCGTCCCACTCCCGCCCAAACTCGGCCCACTTTGCCAGCATAAGTGTATACGACGAAAAGCCAGACGACACAGAGACCGTCCATGGCCACAGTGCAGGCAAGGAAGACCCCGACGACGACGATCCGGAAGCCGACGAATTGGGGCTGGACGAAGAGGACGAGCGCGTGAGAGCCGCAGAAAAGAAGATCCCCGCCCATGAGGTCTGGCGCGATATTGTCGCCACTAGCTACGGTCGCGACAAGGCATTTGTGAGTGTCCGCTCTGTCCTAACCGCCGTCCCTACATCCACTCCACCTCCAGAAAGTCCTGCAGTATGCCATTCGAGTCTACCTCCTCTTTCATACCAGCCTGCTGTTCCGCAACAGCACATCTACATGGCAGCGGTCCCTCGTGCGACGGCTAGAGTCTACCCGCTCAGGCTTTTCATTCACAAGGTATGTCCAACGACTCTCATGCATGTCATACTGATCACCTTGACAGAAAAATGCTCCTTCTGTTCGACTGGCTCACACCCTTGAGCATGATTCTTGCACAAAAACATGTCCCATATGCCTCCCTCGACTCGTCCTTCCTTGCCGACATACCCCCCAAGAAACCCGCACCACTATCCTTCACCGGCTCGCTCCTTTCGCATCCATTCTTCCAGGCACTTCTTGCAGCCCCTCCACCCGTCCTCCTGGATCTCGTCAACGGCCTGTCGGACGACATATCCACACTCTCCAAACTCGGCCTCATTGGCCCTAAGACCGGTGCCAGGGCTGCCCGTTTCGCCGACTGGTGCTGGTTCTTTGGAACACTCGTGGGGCTCGTCCAGAATGGGATCGAGTTGAGCATCGTGGAGGGACAGCAGCGCCAAGGTAACGAGACTTGGACCCCCCCCCCACCATAAACGCTGACCGTGTGTTCATAGTCGAGAACCGTGCATACCAAGAATCCATGGCGGGTGCAACGGCCAAGTCTCAGCCGAGAGCTTCCAAAATGGATCGGAAGGAGCTCGCAAGACTTCAGAGGAAAACTTATTGGTTGGGTATCACTCGTACAAAACTCGCCATGGACCTCATCTTTGTCTGTGCGTATTGCCTCCTTTGATTCTTATTGTCACGACTGATGGGATATGTTCACAGCGTACGATGTGTTTGGACTCAGGCGCGGCAAGGACACTATACAATCGTTTGTGGGATTGGCAGCTGCCATTCTCAGGTAGGTGTATTACGCTCGAGGGTAGATGGTGCTGATTTACTGCACCTAGCTCTTGCAAGCTGCACGACAAGTACAAGTCTGCTCTTGTTACCAAGGCGCTGGCGAGCGCTATCTGAGGATGATGCCTTTCTGTACATGGCTTGTTATCGACTCTGGATATACCCAAGCCGACTACTGACCCCATGTGTTATCATGTTGATGTATATCGTATTTACTTTATGGATGTGAACGTCAAGGCCACCGCCACCACCAGTTACGAGATTGCGGCACGGCATGGCAATCTTTTTGTAGCCTGGCTACTTCTTCTTCGAGCGCGCGGATGCGTGCATTGGCTTCGTCGATGAATTTTTCGTGTGCCAGTTTGCTTTGGGCGAGGTGGAGTGCCTAACAAAGATGCTGAATGACCGAGGCGGGATAGGAGAGGATGAAAGATACCATGTACACTGCGGAGCCGAGGAGTGCGATTGGGACCATGCCTGGCAGCACGGACGAGTACCACTGTGCATGCCTTGCTCGCTGGTCTGTGTAGCAGCGCATCCCCGCTGCTGGGGCGCGGCGCACGTGCGATGGCCGCAGGATGAGCATCATGGTGGTGGCGGGTCAACCAGGGGAGGTGGCGTGAGGAACATCCATAACCGGAAACCGGCCACGATCGCAGAGGACTTTGTTTTATATCGCCAGCAAAGCCCAGCTCGTCGTCGCTCGCTCTGCCTCTTCCCCCAGGGCCTCGCTCGGTGCTGGTTTCCAAGTGTTGCGCTCCCCACACATACCCGCCGCCCGACAGGACACGTCCCAAAGGATGACCGCTGAAACAGGTCCCCCCCATGTCTTCAACGAGAAGTGCATCCCCCTCGGCTCGTCCTGCGATCCCAGTCCCCGCCCAGATCGTTCCGCCCGCCCGCAGCCCCATATATTCATTCCATCTCGTCCCCCTAGATTGAACGCTGGCGCTTCACATCGGCCGTCTCTTTCTGCGCGCTACGTCCGTCCACGTAGCCTGCGGATATGGAATTTACTCAAGCAGTGGTCTCCTGTCCTGGCGTATGGAGCAACCAGTCTCGGTTTCCTCCTCGCCATCACGTTCTGGAAAACGGAGGTCTTTGACGGTAAGTCCCCCCCCCCTCGATCGGTTACAAAATTAGCCCTCTCTCCTCGTGAGACTGCTCTCGAGAATATTTTGCTGCGCGTTTCATGTCCATACCGTACCCGGCGTTAATATGGACACTGACTTGCTACCCTCTTCTCATGATACGCATCCAACGGACATTCCAGGCCTTGATCAGCTCTCACATTGGTTGCGGAACGATGAATACTTTGGATATGCCACCCTCTTCTGTCTTATATTCATCACCACATTTCGTACGTCTTTTTTCTCTCTCTCTCAGATGAGATCTTCTACGGGAAATTCACTTTGCCTTTTTTTTCTTCTTTTTACTTGCCTGGAAATTATCTCACCCGGTCCAGCACCCGTCCCTCTCTACTCCACACTGATCACGCTCTCTGGATATACCTTTGGTCCGTGGATTGGTGCATTCATCTCATACTCGGCAGCTTTATCAGGCGCTATCGTCGTCTTCTCCTTATCACGTACATTCCTCCGTGAACCTATCGCGCGATGGCTGCAGTCCACACGTGGTCTCTCTCGCGCTGTCCGGGCCATCGAACGTAGACCGTCTCTTCTCTTCTTGGTCCGACTGGCCCCGTATCCTTATAATGTCCTAAATACCCTTCTTGCGGCGACTCCGACGCTGGAAATGAAGACTTACGTGATATGCACCGCGCTTTCCCTCTTCAAGGTCATCATACACACCAGTATCGGTGCCGGAATCCGCTCATTCAGCGCGAAGCAAGCAGCACCAGAGGACGATGGCTGGAGCCAGGTATGGACGGTAGGCGGCATCGTGCTCTGTGTCGTACTCCTTGTCTACCTTAGCTGGGTCGCACGCCGAGCCGTAGACGACGAGCTCGACGACGAGGTAGAGGCAACAGGCGGCACCTCCGAGGAGCGAGTCGCCTTCCTGGCTCCAGAATCTACCGTAGATGAAGAAGCAGACCTACATCTGTATGGTCGCCTCCCCCTATCCCGTCCGAGGGAAAACATGTCCGAGGTACAGCTCGCATCCCCTCTCCCGCTCTCGGCGCGATGATACGCGCTGTCTGCCTTGCTTGTTTCATATCGTACAAAGTCAAACCAAGAGACATTCCTTCGGACACTATATATTGAGTTCGTGCCCCAATTCCTTACGAATTCCTTACATCCCCCTCCCTCCAGAGTCCCTGCTGACCCGCGGGGACTACTCGCATCGCACGCAATTCAGACCATTAGATGGACACACTTACCGCAACTGTGTATGTATGTAACTCCTTTTTTGCCTTGACTCATCAAGGGTGTATTATCTCTTTCTTGCTGGCATTTCCTTCAGCCTAACACATTCATTATCGGTTTACCTCGTGCCTAATCCCGTTTTAGTTCGAGTTGTAGGTACACACGGTTTCCCATTTAGCCTGCCCACGGTCCTTTGTTTACCATATCTCATCGGTAGCAATAACACAATCCATGCACGGTGCTGTGCATATCGTCAAACGAAGTTCATCTACATGTATGATTGACTGCTCCATTAGATGCATGGATGGGGGACCAAGCTTGGTTGGCAGCGGACAAGATGGAAGCACTCGTTATCCGACCACTGGACGATCGTGCTATGGCACGAGCGTAGTGCCCCTTAAAACACCACATACATACATTCTGTCAAACACAGCCATTCCGATGAATGTATATGATCAGGAACCACGAGATGTGACTTGTCGCCGCGACAGTGTATTAGATCCACCGAGTCAAGCTAGTCTCGAACACGCACAGACGCGAGTCATCCGTGCACGGATGCCACACCACACAAGCATGTCGGTATACTATAGAGCGGATAAGTAAAATAAAAGCTCATGTGTGGCCCCGGAAGAAATAATCGGCACTAACGAAAGGTAATATGAGTCTAAACGGCAAGAGGGGGACCAGACTTTGGCAGCTTGCCAGCCCCTTGGGGACGAAATTGGGTGCCGTGCCCAGACTGAGTGGCCTGTCCCGCTGAGAATGAAGTGAACCTTGCATTATGGAACACGGCCCTTGCTGTGCGTTGGAGCCGTGCCATTATGATCAGGCCAATGCTGGCATAGACACAGGGATGCAAAGCGCCACATACTACCAAGTCGTGTGTTGAGGGTACCCCATTGCACCAACGAAAAAAGTCACATCGCACCGGGTGTCTTGAACAACGCGCTCCCGTACAAACAATTGCTTGATAGTGACGTCAAGGAAAAACAAAAAGCGACTCTCGTCCGGGTTCCAACAAACCCCAACATGTCCAAACAGGGACATAATGACCACCTCGTGACAGAAATAATATTATTTTACCGCGTGAGGGATTTATTTCTGACCCCCTCAAACAATACCCCGATCAGAATTCTGGACAGATAGATCGGTTGGCAAGATTTGAAGATCCCGATCAGGCCATCGACCCCCTTGCGCATTGAATGGCTGCACGAGCCCGAATATATTCAACGGGATACGACAAAGCCAATTGGGATATCGAGTAACGGGGTAACAGTATACGGGGTAACCGCATAAACACAGCCAGACGAGAAAAAAGAAAAGGAAAAAAGGAACGAGCGAGCGAGGTATCGAAGAAGTGTATGGATGGAGTATTGGTACTACATATGGATGAGCAAAGAGGTATACACGGCAGAAATGGAGATGAGGGCAGCAATGCAGGTAACGACGGTATCGATGGACGGATCATTCGTGAAAAAAAAAAGAATATAATAATGAACGGGCGGGCATTTCCAATTTCGTTTCAACAGTGCTTCTACCAGAGTGAAGCAAGCAAAGACACCAACAATGTAGATGAGAAGAGAAATGAGACAGCAACGAAAGACGACCGTGAATTGTAGCGGGGAAAGAAAGAAAAAAAAAAAAAACACAAAGGCAACAGCATGTATCGTAGTCCAAAAAGTTGGACGGGCAGCCATCACGCACATATGTCTAGCAACCCCACGAAATGGCCAGCATCTAAAGCTCACTGGCCGTCTTGGTATATTGCGGAGGTAGATGCTCGTTCATTGCCACGAACCCAAAGTCAGGTGAGACTGGTTGAAACTACCTGTCAGTAAGTCACGCCGTATGACATTAGCAAGGACAAACAACTCACAGCGATTGATGTCTGTCTCAGCATACCCGTCAAGCGGAGGTGTATGTGCCTGCGAAGACGAGGTATGTGAAGCAGCACTGATAGACGATGCGCTCGTAGACGGGCGTTGCGCATGATGACCCCACCCGTTGCGAGCGTCCATCGAGTCCATCGATGGATTGCTCCCAACAGCAGAGTATGCGAACTCGGCTTGACTGGAGGTAAACCCATAAGGGTCAGCATGCACCATGCTTCGCACCCGAGGCATGGTTACATCATCAGCAGGATGCGGCGAGGAAGACGTTCGTTCTGACGTGTGATGGTCGTATGGCGATGGGTAGGGGCTTATTGCCTGGCTGTGGCGCCGTGGACGACCGACTCTGCCAGTGAGCGAGCTAGGTGCGTACTGCTTTGACGAGGAGGGGGGCCGCGACAGCGTCGGCGAACCTGCGCGGTGATGGCTCGAGCCCGGACGGGAATAATCGCCATGTTGGTACGTAGTATGATGAGAGGAGGATTCCTCGTACGACAGCGAAGACACAGAAGAAATCGAGTAGCCCGTAGTTGGACGGCTGTGGGTATCCGGGGACAGCGAAGGCGGGGTATTGTCGCTGTGCATCGAGACACTCGAATATGAAGGGGTATACGACGTATTGATCGTTGGCGTTGGACGCGTGCTGTATCCGCTGCCCGTAGGAGGGTTCAACAAGGACGACAGGCTACCCGAATGGCTCGAGGTCGAGTTGTTGGGGGAAAACGACCAGCCTGGCTCCGTGTACGAGTACGGCTGAGAGGAAGAGACCTGGGGTGTGTGCTGGGCGTACCCTGTTCCAGAGGCCATTGCGCTGAACTGAGCCGTGGGAGAGTCCTCCGTGGGAGAGATGGACTGGAGAGCTTGCGATTGACTGTACATACCATGGGGGTGCGACAGCGAGGGCGAGTCAGATGGCACTGTGAGTGGCGGCAATGCGTTACGTGGGTATGAGGTGCCCCAACCTGCGGCGCCGCCCTGGCTGAGGGGAGTGAACGAGCCAGGGGCGGAGAAGCCGCGAGCGCGGCCATTGAACATCCCATTCCTGGTGCCTACCGAGAGAGAGACCGAAGGGACGCCAACCGCTGAGCGTGGGGGAGGGATGTTGGGAGCCTCCTGAGTCTCGCGCTTCCTTGGTTTAGGGAGACGCGGAGGGACGCGGCGCTTGAAATTGGCGACCACTTCTGGGGGTGAATGGCGGTTGAGAGTGGGGTGGGCTGTGAGGACGTCAACGACAGAACAAAGGGCTGCATTGATGAGTACTGACACCAGGTGCTCGCATCGGGATCATCGATGGCAGGGTCAACATTGCGCAAGTTTACTTTGCGCATGAAACCGTAGATCTGCGAATGAAATTAATCGAAGAAAATAAGACAAGGCGAAGCACACACGTTTAGTTGCCGAGAGAAGCTGGCAAACCTAGATTGACGGTACACACTTGGGAGGACATGGAGTGCGAGTTGTTCTGGACGCTCTACAATGATATGTTCGCCTGCGGGATCCCATCTGATCATGTGATGGTTTTCTGGTCGCTCGAGCAGGCTGTTGAGAGACGCGTTAGCAGGGGGGGGGGGAGGGAGGGAGGAGGGGGGCAAGACCCACGCGTATAGCTTGGTCAAAAAGGTGGCCTGTGGTTTGGACTCTGATTTTTGGGGAGGGGGCTGTTGTTGTTCGTGGACCTTGAGGGTGGAGCCAGTGTCGTCTGTGGGGGAGTCGTTGCTGGAGGAGGAGTGGGCATTGGCAGAGGGCTGCTGGGGGTATAAGGGTGCGCTTGTGTTGATGTGTGGGTAGGAGTGGTCGCTGTGACGAGGCCACTGGTGACGGTGCGGTTGCTGGTGGGGGTATGAGGGAGCGTAGAGGTCTTGCATGTCGAACGTAGCGGGGCGTAGAGAGGGAATGGCGAAGGGTATCAGTATATATATGTACGACGAAGGAGAAACTGGGCGACGACGAGGACGACGACAGCGACAGCGACGAGGGGATATGCGCTGGGTGTCCTCGATCGACGTCTTTTTGACGAGGAGAAAGGCCGTCCAAATAATATGAAGTCGGTGGAGAACTCTTCTTGCCCGAAAATAGCGTTACGTGACTGCATCCATTTTTGCTGCCGCGCTTGCCTTTTGCAGATTAATACGTAATCAAGGCTGTCATCCCACAAGCCGCGGCTGGGCTCGGAAATCACCCTCGGTAAATTCATTCCAAATAGACACATACAACTGGCCATTGCCTGATCCAGACACCTCGCCAGACCCTCGGCGCCGAGGTCAAATCCGCTAGTCCTTTTCGGGGAGCCCTTCATGTGATCCCCTCGAGTGGCCGCGTCCCAGAGATCCCATCGCCTCCTCGACATACTCGCCATGGGCTCTTGCACTCCTGTGTCCGTGCTGTAGTCCGCGTGTGCACGCTGGACAGCCTGGCGAGCATCGCGTTTGAATGTCCGACGGGGGTCCCCGGGGTCCCCGCTCTGATTTGCAAATTCGTTGGGTTTGGTCGGGACAAAGAACGGCGCTCGCCAGCGACTCGCCCACCGCTCGCGGCTGCTGGCCCGCACCGGACCGGCTATCCCCGCCACCACTCCGCGCCCATCAGCATCAACATCTGATCAACGCAACTGAATCACTTTCGTACATGACAAGATGTGGCTCCCCATTGCCATCTTCATCCATGGAACATTTGTTCTTCCCCCCCTGTACCAGTGTTTGCGCACTTTTTTCATTTCCATCCACTGATCTCTCCCACCGCGCCCTTTTGTCGTGTTCTGGAACAACCCACCCGAGGCGTGTTCGCCCTATGTCCGACACCTCCAACGCTGCTCGACTGGTGGCTCATCTCTTGATCCGACATTCCATTCCTCATTAAAACCATTGTCTTCTATAAACCACAAGTAAGCACAGAAAAAAATGGCCAGGGGCAGGAATCGCCAGGATGTGCCAGCAACTAGGTAGCATATAGTCTGGTATGCGGATTGGCAAATGGTACATGTCAATGATATCTTATCTCCGGAAAAGGGAAAAAACATTCAACCTGCGAATTCTCTATGACGAAAACGAGTGAGAGCAATAGAATCAGCAATGTTCACGACTCGGCAACACTCGCCGCAACCACCTGGGAGAGTCAATGGAAAACCTCCGTGTTCCCAAGAGGCACCGAGGACCCATGATCACGGCGAAGGTCACGGTGATAGGGCAACTCGGGTGCTCAGCTTTCCCCATCATAGTGGATCGTAACGCTGTTGAACGCTCCAAACAGATCCCCATCAGGGGACACATCCATCCCGTCGTCATACTTCACCCCACCAGGCGACGCCCTCGTGCTGAAACAAGTCTGATTCTCGAGATGAAGCGAATTCGACTCTTTTATCTGCCGGAAGTTCGTGGCATCTGCCGCATTCGAGGCAGCAGGGATGATCTGAAATAAGGACAGTGAGCGCCGCATTCAGGGACACATGAGAAACGCAGTCAACTCTGCGCGAGTCGCGGCAGGGAGCGAAGCTCGCCCGCTTGACATGACATGCACGCACACCACGTCATTATGAAACCAGGGAGTAAACTCAAACCTACCGGAGGCCGTGTGTTACGCAACAGACCCCAGTTCATCTTGGAAAACCACTTATGATACTTCACCTCACTCGCACCGCTCCTGCTCCCCAACCGAGTGCGCTCCTCCTTGTCCAGCAACCGAATCACGATGTCTTTGCATGCACTGAACGCATCCAGTTAGTCTGCCACCACTCTAGTTCAACAACACCACACCACGCACTTGGATACCTTGGGTGCATCCCGGAAATGCACTGGCAATAACCGAATGTTGTTAAATGTATCGTTCCGCTCCTTCCCTTTGAATGGCGTCGTCGCGAACTGAAATACCGCAGATCAGTGGGATTTCCCATGACGACAGACACGCCACTCACAATCATCTCGTAGATGAGTATCCCCAACGTCCACCAGTCCACTGCCGCCGTGTGTCCTTGTGCGGCAATGACTTCAGGTGCAATGTACTCTGGAAAAAAAAAAAAAAAAAAAAAAAAAAGTTACAACGCAAGACTGGTTCGCCCATCACTGGTCTACTGACCTTCGGTCCCAACAAAAGAATTTGTCCGAAAGTCTGCGGTGCACGACATCGTATCAACCATAGGGACCTAGAGAACACCAGGCAGGCAAAGCCGCGGGGGTCAGCTTCCTGGGTAACCTCCAAAACATGGTAACGTTATTACCCCGTTTGGCTCTGACTGATGGATGGTAGGGGGCCTTCCGCCAGGGTGGCCAGACTGCTTGGCCAGATCAAAATCAGACAACATGATGTGCCCAGATTGGTGGAGCAGGATGTCTGCACAAGCAACATTATCGCAAGGAAAACTATTGAGTTATCGCGAGAATGTACGAAAAAGGTAACGCACTTTCAGGCTTCAGATCACGATATATAAAGCCATTTAAATGCAAATACTCAAGGGCAGCCACGACTTCAGCTGCGTAAAACCGTGATCCATCCTCAGAAAGGCATTTCCCAGGCCGAGTTTGTAACGCTCGGAAGAATTCGCCACCCATACAGTACTCCATGCAGAAGTAAAGATACTCCTCTGATTGGAAGGAATGGTAGAGCGTCACTATAAAAGGGTGGTTTGACGTGGCAAGAATTTCCTGCTCTGTTAACGCCCTCTTGATCTTCTTGCGCTCGATCATTTCCTTCTTTGACAGTACTAGGACCGTAAAGCTAAACAACACGTTCTGCGCACATGATCGAGAAGTCGACAATCACCTTTCATCGCATACAGTTTATCGGTCTTCTTTTCCCGCACGAGATAAACGCGACCGACGTCCCCCTTGCCTAACATCTTGACCTTGAGGAAACTCGATGGCCCAACCTCGACCTACAGAAGATGGTGTAGCATACAGCACAACAAGGTTGGAGGGAAACCTACCGATCGAACTTTGATGGAGTTGCTGGAATATGTCCTCCGGAAGGCTGCCTTTCCACTAGTATCACCAGTACTATTCGTTGGTATCCTGGATTTTGATGTACTAGAAAGTCGGTATCGATCATGCCGCGTAGTCCGTCCTCTCGATGAGCCTGAAGACAGTGTTTCGAGAGAATCATCACCGTGGTCCAACGAACTGGAGGCTCCACTGGGAACTGAAGCAGTGCCTTCTGCAGGGGCCAAGAGGCCATTCTTGGTGGGTACTGCCGATCGCGAACCTGACGAAAAAAGGTGCTTCGCGTTCGGTGCAGAAGCAACACGACGGATGAAGCGAGTGGCGGATGCACCCATGGCCTTCGGGGAAAGCGCCCCTGTACGTGAAGACACCGAACCAGCCGAGTGAAGGGACGACTGTTGCGATGCCGTGGGACCAGGAAAACTGGATGGCGGCGGTTGCGGAGCGCGACTAAGATTGAGGCGCATTTTCTCTGACTTGGTGCGCGCACGCGAATTGCTGCGGAAGGACGCAGACGAGCTATCGGCCTGGCCATTGAGTGTTGAGGATGGTTGTATGGAATGCTGAGACGGGTAGGAACCACCACGGGAGTCAGGGACGAAGACGGATGTTTTCGGTGCGCCTCCGGTGTTGGAGTCGCTCGAGAGAGTAAAGGAAGAGTTGTAGGACGAGCGTTGGTCAACAGACTGCAACGTAGAAGGCGAGAGGGAAGGACTTGGTGTTACTGGGCCAGTTGACTTTTTGACCGTCTGCAGAGGTGCAGATATGGAGCGGGGACTGCAATCAACTGCAAGCGCAGCGCTATTTGCGCTGGCTGAAAGTTTCTTTGACGAGCTCGTTAGGCGAAAGACCGACTTCCATGACAAGTGAGAAGGTGTAGGAGGAGATGGGGAGTGCATGACACTTTGTTCAACCTCAAACCTGGAATTGACTCGACGTCCTCGATCGCTGAATCTTCGACCACAGAAATTGAGAGGGACCAGGAGACCAACAGGCAATCAAGGATTGAGAGAGAAAAAGCGTCCACCCACTGCAAGATTTGACGAGATTATTGTACCTGTCCTTCGTCGGTAAAGCACATACAAAATGGCTTACATAATAAGGCGGCTTTCTCTTCTCAATTTTTACCGTGCCAACCTCACACCGGTAGAGAGTAACCGAGCACGGTCGCCGATATGATACCTGTGCCAGCTAACTGTGTATACTACTACTAGCAGTGATAGTGCGGAGGTCGCAGTCCAAGTGCAAAATGTGAGGCGCCCACAGTACAGTAGGGTCGCTTTAGTGATCTGATCACATTTTGACTTTGCCGTCACTTGGACACCAGGCACTGCTCGGTCCAAGGCTTCTTGTGGAACAAACCTGGCTCAAACAAATGTTCGTCCGCAATGCAATCCACGCGAAATAGTAGCTACATAATGCACAGCGGCATCCCCGAGACACCGCGATCATAATGAGCCCAATGCCCCAGGCCCAGCTCAGTGCATATGAATCCATTGCCACAATACTCACGCCGTTTGGGCACAGGTTGACAAAGGTGAACGCAAGACAGCATGGAGTCGCCAGGCAGTGAACTCCGTACCCTGTACCCAGATGTGGAGCCTTATCCTTTACTTGGTCTCGGAAGATGGAGATCAGGCGTTGAAAGCCCGTTCCAGGCTCTACTGAAAGCTGTGTGGTCGATACTTGTGGGGATGCTTTCCGTGTGGGCTTCATATGTTCCATATGTTCCGTCCTATATACCATTTCAATGTGTCCCCCACACCTTGAAAACCACGTGTTGTCTTGTCCGTGTTCTCCCAATGCTATGCTTCAAGCCAACCAGGGTCCTACAGGCAGCCACGAATGCGCCACAGATCTACGACGGGAGGTTGATTATCCCTAACGGAAGGGGAATAGTCAATTTCCACAATGCCCAGATACATCTGTTCCACACGTACAGCCTTCCTCTTCGCCATAGCTATGTCCTGGAGATCTATGCAGATGCTTTGGAGCGTGCCTCAGAGGCAAACATTAGATTCAAGCCGTTTGACACCGACCACCCGAGCAGGTATCTTGTGAGATAGACCTCTCCTGTATCCACCGCCTCGACTTCTTTTCTCCAGTGATCACCACCTCACTCTCCGCATGTAGGTTTCTATCACGCCGCACTGGGCACGGGAGGACGTTCGACGCGGAGACGGTCAATACCGACGCGAAAAACGTAAGCCCAAACAATGTAGAGACCAATGCGCGACGCCTTTGGGGTGTTATGCGAACAACTCTGGGCATTCTATAGCTGCAAGGGTGAGGATCAGCAACCGAGTTAAACAGAAGTGCTGGCAGAGACGTACCACTTGAGCCCATATCCACCGTACAGAGTCGACAAATTTTGACAGAATACATTTCGTTAATCCGGTGCTCTCCGACTCAAATAAATAAATATTTATTTATTCTTCAAAGACCACCTTGAAGTCATGCCGAACATTCGTGTCCTCCGGGACATGAAAGCACGAGAGCTCGTCAAGGCAAACGAAGTTATCCGCCGTGCTTATCTGTATGTCGCCCGCAACGAGAGTCTACCCCCTCAGGTGCGCCATCAGGCACAGCTGCAATTGAACACCTTCGGGAGGTACACCCGCCCCACCACTGTCAAAAATCGCTGCTCTGAGTCAGGCCGTGGGCGGGGTATCATGAGCGAATTTGCGCTTTGCAGGGTGAGTCATTGGTTGCCTTTTCGTTCTTCAGTGTAGTTTACCAAGCATTGCTTCAAGTATCAATTCAGGCTGAAAGCGCTGAACAACGAAATCCCTGGAGTCCACAAGGCTTCATGGTAGAGGAGACCACGATGCTTCTTCTCTCGGAAAAGAATCGCACTAGGCGTTGGAGCTCCATATATACATGTCATTATTTCCTCTTCATGGAGAAGAGACCAGAAGACTCGGGTTATATACATATACATTATTTGGGCTTCAAAAGTGTGCAACGCATCCTAATATTCAACCTGCCGTGCTGGAAAGCTCACCGCTATGATGCTGGCGATTCACCTTGCGCACTGATGTCTGACGACTTGAGCTCAGGTTCTCCGCGCTCACGCCTCCAGCGATTACAAATGTCTAACGTTGCCCTTTCCACCAAGTAACTATAGTCGAACAAATGTCAAAAGGGATGCATTTCACGTCATGCGAGGCAAGGCCAACCTATATTTCCGTAGCCACCACTCTGTCAGTTCCCAGTTCGCATGGGCGAGGACATCATCGCCGTGTATCTTCACAGATTTCTTGTAATCGAACAAGCAATCTGCCAAGGAGAATTGTCCTGTGGATGGATCAGTAATTTAGTCGATGTCGATAGGTGAGCGCACTACCTCGCAGCAGAATAATGCGATCACGGAGCTCCGGATGAACAATACGATCAATTATGCTTTCTACGTAGTGTCAGCAGGGATAAATATAAAACAATTGGAGAATACCATGGTTAACAGTCCTGGCGATAACAATGAGACCTGTGACTAGAATGTTAAAATGAAACCCCACCTCTGCACTAACGTCGGTCGTAGGGAGGAAGGTAAGCAATACGCGCTATTTCTTGCATAGTTGTCAAGGTGATACCTGAAAGGCGAGTTTAGAAGGATAACAGGAGGAAATGAATTACCTGAACCAACCTAATCAACTTCATGGCTTCGATCTTCTTCGGATCCATGAGCTCCTCTTCGTCGTCTGGTTCTTCGGGCGCGGTATTGGTCTGGGATAGAATGCGTGCTTGGCCACGAGCTGTTCCACTCTTTGCAGACGTATACGACAACGAATTCATTCCCTGGTCCACTAAATTGATCTGTGGCAAGTATGAATAAGCACTGGATGCTGATGAAGTGCCGTAGTGTCCAGATGAACCAGGTGTAGGGGGCATGAAAACAGGAGAGTTGGCGTGACCATTGCGCATTAGGTCGGAGAATAGACTGTCCTGTGGTGATCGCGCAGCGGAGGGGTACAGGGAGTTCGTTGCGGGGGGTGGCGGCGGTGGGACGGTCGTGCTCATAGGCATGAGTAGTGGATATGGATCTTGCCGTTCTGCTGAACCTTCATTCGTACTCATTCCTCTTAGTTTCTTCGCGCGGCCCGGTGCTGCGTCATCCTCGGATAGTCGTTTAGCAGGCACGCTTTGCGACCCCACAGCTGATGATGTGGATCCATCTGAATGCGCTGTCTTTTGTGTGTGTCTTCGCGACTGGAAACTCTCCCAGGCTGTATCAGTTTCGGATTTGTTAAGGAATGCCTGGAAATCGTGTATGTCCCATCCCATTTTCGCCACAAAGCCCCCTGCACCCTCACCGATAAAACCAGAGACACTCTTGAGTAAGTTACGTAGGTGTAGATTTTCTGCCATCAGATCTTCAAAATGTAAATGGAGAGGGGTTAAAAGAACACGCCGACTGAGGAAGAGAGGGACGACTCAACCCCTTAGAATAGCCCTGAGGTCGATGAGGGCCTCATCTTGCGAAGCTGAAAGGAGCTCTACACGGGCTTCGAGGTCACGTATCTGAAAACAAAGATATCAGTAGGCAAGAGAGCTGGCGAAGGAAAGGAGCACCTTTTGCTGTTTTCGCAAACGGAACTCGCGCTGCGCGATGCGATTCTGGTCTCTGCGGGCTGCCTGGGAACTACGAGGCGCTCGATGTCGTGACTCATTCGCTGCTAGTAATGAGCGGCTCTTACTTTGGATTTTTCTTCCTGCCAGGCTTACCTGGGCCCTGGTTCGGGCTCTCCTGGTCGGCATGAGACTCCATCTCGGAGTCCTGTACCAGCAATCATGAATGACAAATGTTCGATGAGTGAATATAGATTGCCTACTACTTCTTCTTCTCTCGACTGACTTCTCGAAAGCTCCTTGGGCATTGCAAACAGAATACCACGGGAAAGGAGCCAAGTAAAGTTGCTGAAAAGAACACAGGTGCAGTGTATCTTATGTGAGGGTGATGCAGTTATGTTCGTTGTTGGATGTCTCGTATGCGGGCCCCACAGTGACCAATCATGATTAGTAATAATGTCCGGTGGTCGCTGCTTTTGAAACAGACTTGTCTCTGCTTGTTGGTTCGTCACCTTGAACTCTCTCTCTGTGGAGAAGAAACCGGGGCCGCCTGTGTTTTATCAGGAACAAATGGGACTGTGATAGGACCATTCCAAGATTGTACATATGCATGTTGAGATTTACATTTCAAAAATGTTTTCTCCTAGTCTCGACACCAAGGAAACCGGATTCATCCGGGCACGTAGGTTCTGGGTAACGCCGGACTTGTTCGGATACCCAAAACGTCTGGGACCGAGACTAGTTTTCTCCCCTCAACCAGGGACCTTACCTTGTCCAGATAAGAAGTTCAAGAGCTGGATGTGTTTGGGAGTCATGAAACTTTGACCAGTACACGCCCGTAGTACGGTTGCAAGGCGAATTTAGCCAAATTACCCCATCTATTTTATTCCTTTTACCCAGGAACTTTGTTCTACCAAAGAGCAAGAAAGTTCTTAACACTGACCGGCACGGAGCAAGGCTGGAAAAAAAAATCAGGCAGCAGTCAACCATGACACCTAGTTTCAGGGCCAGATACGTTTCCTGTAGACGCGGGACCATCATAAACGTCCTTAACCTGCAGCGACGTGAGAGTGAGCTCAGTAGTCACTACTTCTTGCAGGGGGTCAATGGCGGTAATCCCGATCAACCCGCATCACGCAAGATCTTTTAGATTTTAGACTTGCCGCTTTGTGGGTCCACATTTTCCTGGAGTGGTCCAGATGCGTTTCTGTGAAATGACCTCCGAGTGATATCCTTGGTTTCTACCTAGTACATTTTATGGGATGGTGATGTAACGGCCAGGATCACGATTTATACTTACGCACCTGTCGGCAATAAAGTTTTCATTCAAGTGGTGCACCCAGTGATGCTTGAAAGTATTCGCTTGCCCGTGAAGCAGTTCCCGCGAAGAGAAATGGCCCATCTGGCACTCTTGTGCACCGAAGCAAATCTCTACAGGACACCCCGCGGATGCTTTAGTACGCTGGCATCGCTGTCTTTACTCGGCACCTGTTCGGACTGCCCATCAAACCATCTGAATGACCTCACTGCACTCCTGAACCTCGCATGTTAGAATGGCCAGATCACGTACTTATCACAAAGTGCTGTAGATGATGACCCAATTTGCATCTGGTGCCATCCACCCGTCGCAAGTGACATTTGGACAAAATTTTCGGAACTTGGATTGGAAATTTATCGGTCCAAAGCGTCCAAGGGCATCGAAGGATTTATAGGCCATCTGCCAAGCGCCAACCTGTCGACGCAAGTCTCGCTCTCACCGCCCAAGCAAAATGGCCCAGTCCAGTGACATCGCCCTCCGATTCCTCTACAGCACTGATGTCAATGTCGATACTCGGAACTTCCGTGTATACCAGGTTATCGAAAGCTCTCCAGAGCGACTGGAGGTCTATAGGGTGCGTCTCCCCTCTACCAGCGTCTGGGGCGACTGTCTCTAACGTACCATTCTAGTTCTGCCATCCTACACCTGGTCATACCAGCCCTACGACAACCCTCCAAAGAAAAAATCTAGATGCACTCCTGTGGGAGACCGCTGGACGGATCGAATGGTCATCAGATGCACATGCAACGATATGGTTCGGTGTCGATGAGGTTAGTGACTGACGATGTGATAAGAGATCCTTGGGGTGCTGATTTGTGTTTCTCCAAGGTTTCAATTAAAGACTTACGGAGGGTCAAGAATTCCACTAGCCAGTACGTCATTTCCGTGGTGTCAATTTGGCGGTGAGTGAAACACTTCCAGGTCGAGAAGATTCAAAGTTTCCGGAAATGAGTACAAGTGGAAGATCGGAGAGAACAGCCATAACTTATTTGTAAGTTAACCTCCAATGGCATTTGATCGGCGTGGACCAATGAAACCATTGTGCTTAGTGCGTCGATTCTAAGGACAGACATGTAGCAACTTGGTCTGGGGAAGAAAGATTGCTCAAAATTGCACCGCGTTGCGCCAACATCCTCGAACGAATTATAGTGACATGCTTTCTCAACTTGTGGTTCAAGCAACATGGTCGGTGGTGAGGTTAGTTCCTAAGATGAACTCCGATGTTGTCACATACAGTATCATTGTCTCCAAGCTAATGTTGGTATATATATATATATATACGGTTAACCGGTGTAGTCCTACAGTAGTCGTCGTTCCATGTATCTCTTGTCGAAGAGAACCCTCACGAGGTTATCTGGCCTCAAACTGAACCACTGCACAAATGGTCGGCCATGCGTCAACAGGGGGAGCATCAGACAATGCTTACTCCTCTTGGTTCTTTTCTTGTACATGATGCGATGACCGCATTCTCGACAACGAATGGGCTCTCTAGATTTTATCTCATTCTTCGCACCACAATCTAGGAATGGCCCGGTCAAACAACAGGTGTCACAGTGGACGGTGGATGTGCGCACCAGCACAAATGTACTCCATATCTTGACGCGGTCTAGGTGCGAACTCAGCACCACCTGCGTTTGGGGCACTTGGCTGATTCATGGCAAGAGTGGCTTGTGACGTGACACCGCTGTGACACGAAGTAGATATTGTTAAAGTACTGCCACAGTCAATATATTTCAATGGCAAATGCGAGCAACACACTACTTCAGCTCATGCCTCCCATCGAGATCGTTGGATGCCCGGGGTCTCGAGGTCTCAACATCCATTGTCCATGCATTTTGGGATCGAGCAGTTGCGATGGTGAAAGATTCAGTTGCCTGTGCTCCAGCTACCAGGAGGATCGCCTTGCCGACCAATTTTATATTGTTAGCCTGTGCAAGCAGGAGGTGAAGAGATCTACGCCCAACCAAGTACAACACAAGGTATGCGACGACTGCTGACAACCGTGGGGCGTATCCAAGACTGCGCCTTATAACTGCTCGTCTCGAGACATTCCAGGCTGTCCTCATCCTATGCCTGCCCTTCCTTCCTTCATCGAACTCATGGCGTCCCTCGGCCTCGACAGCGATCTCAACCCCCCCAAATCATGTATCTCAGCCAGTCGATCCCGCTCGGGATCCTGTTCATCAGTTTCCTCTCTCGGAAGCTCAAATCGAGACCATAGTCCCACATCATCGACTTTCAGCCTCCCCTCTGATGTGTTACCCCGCGATCTGGACGTCGATAGGCGCTACCCTTCAACCCGTTCAAAGGTTGCCAGGTATACTCCGTACATGCCCGCTGTCGTAAGATCGTCCTTCTGAATAATAGGTCCCTCGCTGATGGCCACTGCAGGCATCCTTGGCAAAAAAACTTAGCAAGACCTCCCTCAATAGTCACAAAGAAGACCCAAATGGCGAAGTAAGTCAAAGTCTTCATTTGAATCATGTTACTGATAGCATGTCTAGTCCTCATCTCATAAACCGTCGTCGTCGCCTCCCCGACGTAGGCCCTCCCCTCTCCGGTTCCCCAAGAGCGAAAGGGAGGACCCCGCCAGTACTCCCATCTCGTCGTACTTGCGCCGCAGGACACCCCAGAATTCCCCAACAGTAGCCGCGTTCACCCACAGAGATCCCGTTGAGAGACCTGAAACGATAGCCCTCCCGTCATTGATCTCACTACAATGAACGCGCACATGTTCCTTTATCTGTTCTTCCTTCTTCAATTGGCCGTGGATGTTCTTTTAGATCGGAAAAGATTCCCCTTACTGGGACGGACATTGTTCTTTTATCCTATGTAATAGCCTTACTTAAGACGTTCCCTGATTCTTATGCTCCCTGGACTCCATCTGTACACCACCATATTCCCATTATATTGTATGTCTCAACTGGAATAAGCTACTGTTTCCACGGACCTGACATTCGGAGCTAATCGTGATCTTCTTCCTCACTTCCTGGACAGTGTTGCCTCATGTCGTCTTCGTCCTGATACTGTATTCCACACCAAAAACAATACACGTACTTCTCTCGTAGGTATGTAAGCACTAGGTTCAGTCTGTCGCGAGGCTGAATAGGTTGCGTCAGTCTTCATGCAAATGACAAGATAAGACAGCTGACCCCCAACTGCAGAAAGTGCATGGCCTCTTCAACCGTTTCGGGCATGAGTTCTCCTTGTATTTGTGCTGTGGGAGACGAACGATCAAGTACTTCATCTTCGTCATCGTCATAAGCACTGCTCAGAGGAACTAATGCATCTGCTCGCATTTGGTTGCGAAGGCGCGTGGTTTCGCTGCTCCCCCCAGTAACGGGCGCGAGCGAGATTGGTTCCGAACATAGGTTCATCAGTTCCAATGGGATCGTCTCGGTGATGTTGGGGTTTATCCAGAAGACATTAAACTGGATACGCAGAGAAGAAAGGCCATGAACACGAGATCAATTCGAAGGGAGTGGATATACGCACAGTAATGCCCGCTTTCTCGTCCAGATTAGAACACGTCCGCTGAGCAAGGACGAGGCGTGATTCGGCATGCCTCTCCTCGTACTCCCGTCGGGAACGGTCCCTGAAGTTCTCCTGCTTTGATTCCTCGGCCATCTTCACCATTTTGGCGATGCGCTCGGACGCACCGGGTGATCTGGGGCGTTTCCCCAGGCCGATTCCTTTCTTACCTATCATTCAACTTAGAGTGTTTGTAGACACGCTTGAACGCAAAGTAGGAACGAACCTGTCCATTCGCTTAGCGGTAGTGGTTCGGATTTGTGTTTCTCTCCCCGCGTTTCGGCGGCCTGCGAGTGAGATCGGGAGTCCTCCGGTACAGATGGACGTGGTGTATCAGGTAGGGAAACCACGTCGGTTGGTGGGATGTCCTCGGGTTTCCCCAGAGACTGGCCTAGCTGGAAGCCCATCTTCATCATGATGCCAAGAGCTTTGTTCGCTCCCGCATCGTTGTCAAGCTTTGCGCGCTCGAAAAGACTTTTGCTGAGGCCATCCTCTCTGGACTCTTGTTCGCGCTGCCGACGACTCTTGGCTTGGTTTTGAAGACTCTTAAGGCGACCCTCTTTCAAAGCTTGCTGGCGTTTCTGCGTGTAAGTTTTTGGCTGGGTGGTCTTTGATGGGTCGACGAGAAATTTGTCTGAAAGGTAATCTTCCTCGTCAGACATAATGAATTGAGTCGCACAAAGTTCAAGGACCGAACGGTGTCCATATTAAAGGGGAACAATGGTCGCATACAAGTTGACTACAGCGACACTACAAGTTTGCTGAAGAAAACGGCACCAGACCGCCAACAAGTGAAAAAAAAAACTTGACTTAAACGCGGAGGAACTTAGTGAAAGAACAAATACTAAGTCGGGCAGAGGAGTCACCCAAAATTGAACATGCGTCAAACAAAAAAGTGAAGTCAAGGGGATCTGGGCGATACGATCATATGGGAGGGCCAGTTAAGACGCAGGAGCATCAGCTTCATCTGCCCTGTGAGTGCTGACAGCAATCTTGACGGCAATGGTACGGCCCCCAACTTCTTTGCCTTGAAGGGCCTCGATTGCCTTCTGCTGCTGTTCCTCGCTGCCAACATCAACAAAGCCATAGCCCTTGCTTTTCCTGGGTTCCCATCTCCTGCGAACAACACGAGCAGAGACGACGTCGATGTCAGCATCAGTGAACAGTGCGGACAGTCCCTCATCGTCGATATTGAAACCGAGATTAGCGACGAACAACATGGTCTTGGATGGTTCGCCAACGGGGTCCTCACCGATTGGTCGCCGAGGGCGAGGACGGTAGAACTTCCTGCGTGGACGGCTCTTGTTAGGGGCTTGAGGAGCGTCAGCAGCAAGGGCATCTGCAGTGGCATCCACAGCGTATGGTTCCCCAGCAGCATCCGGAGCAGCGTCAGCAGAGACGGCCCTGCGCTTAGGTTTACGCTGCGGCAAACGGAATGAGCGGCGATCTGAGTGAGGATCGGAAGAATGAACATACGTTGGTCTTCTTTTTCTTCTTCGGCTTAGCTGCTTCACTGGATTGTGGAACAGCATCGGCGTCATCTGCCTTGGCGATGTCGCCGTTTGCTTCTGCCTCGGTGACCTCGCCTGGCACGGGTTTGCTGCCGCGCCTGCCTGGCCGCCGTCTTGTCCTCCTATCATTTTTTTCTTTGTCCTTCTGATCGGCCGGTTTGGCAATCTCGACAATGACCTTGCGGCCATCGAGTTCCTGGCCGGCGAGGGTTTCGATTGCCTGCTGCGCAGCCTCTGCGCTGGACACGGCGACGAAGCCATAGCCTGCGGATTTGGGGCCACGCTTGATGACCTGAACAGAAATACTGAAAGTAGGGGTGAGTGGGGGGAGCGGGGTCACCAAAGGGGGTAAGACGGACATGTCGCTCTGCACGGACGCAAAGAACGTCTTCAGCCCTTCATCCGTGGTGGAGTACGCAAGGTTTCCAATGAAGACCTGGGGAATTGATTTGATGAGTGATCGCTGATGAATTGGAGGCAAGAACGGTACCTTGAAGCCCGGGGCTTCTTCGACGAGAGGGCCTTGCGCAGCCGGAGGCACGCCATTTTCAGTGACTGGGGCGGCTTGGGCGTCGGACATCTGGGGAGATGAGCTTGTGAGGGGGATGAACGATGGATGAACCGATTTCTTCGTGTCAAACTTGGGGGTTGGAGAAAAAAAGAGAAAAAAAAAAAGAGACCTCCTTTTGTATATCAGCGGGCAAGGCTCATTACACATGATGCACCCTCAAAACTCGTGTTTCTATGACATTCCTCCTGCACACGAGGAGGAGATGGCCACTAATTTACATCATAAAAGCATCTGGCGGTGTCGACGACGACGACGACGACGACAACGAGCTGCGGTTTGTTTAATATTTCTCTGGCAAGTGTGTGAGCGCTTATATAAGCGTGTTCGATAAAACCCTGCATTGTCCGTTTTCTTCTCCGTCCCCGTCGTCGTTCTGCCCATCGAGCCTAACGCTCCTTCCGCCCCACGCTCCCTCAATAACCGTCCCTCTATACCCGCCCTTCATTAACTGCAGAGTACGTTTTATACCCTCTCTTGTCTCTTTCTTCCCCAGCTTGACGCCCTTTCTTCCCCTCTGCTTTCTCCTCCGCAGCGAGCTTAGATATGGCTGGAATTAAACTCGTCAATCTATTTGCCTTGGTCTCTGTTACCCTCGTCGTTCTTTGCTCTGGCCCCGGCTCGGTCAATGCGCTTACCGTCGATCGGTCCCATGTAGCCCGTCACGTCCGTGGTCACGACGCCGTTGCTAAGAGGAGACGCGACACCGTTTCTTCCAACAACAAACGTTGCCAGCCTAAGCCTCCTGCCACCCCTTCGCCCTCATCCCCCACCCCCCCTCCGCCTGCTGTCTCTCCGGCGTCCACTTCTTCGCCTTCCACTCCCGCGCCAGCCTATACCTCGTCCGCCCCCCTTCCTAGTTCCACCCCCAGTAGTGGCGGCAACTCCAGTGGCAAAAAATGGGGTCTCGCTTGGCCCAACGGGGATAGCGACTACTTGACCAACTTTGCTTCGCTCCCCAATGTCGGCTAGTATGGATCACTCTCCAACATTTACTTCTGACAGTCTCACGCATCATTTTAGCATCTATACCTGGAGCCCCTACATTCCCACTCAGGCTTCCTCATTGGGTTTACAGGGTATTCCCATGCTTTGGGGCTACAATCAGATCTCCGATTTCCAGAACTTGGTTGTCGAAGGCTACGCCAACTGGGTCCTCGGTATGAACGAGTATGCACTTCCCTTCGCACCCAGTTTCATGCACTCATTGTTCCTCCAGGCCTAACGAGCCTAGCCAGTCTAACATGAGTCCCGCTGATGGTGCTAACATGTGGCAAACATACATCAATCCTCTCCAGTATAAAGGCTACAAGTTGATCTCCCCTGCTTGTACTAATTCCCAAACTGGCCTGGACTGGTACCAGCAGTTCTTTGCCGCTTGCTCTGGCTGCCATGTGGGTGTTCTATATGTCTTCCTCGGACCAGTGCTAATAATCATCTCCCCAGTTCGACGCGATCGCTTTCCACGCCTACACCACAGATGCCCAAGCTGTCATTGATTATGCCACCACCCTCCACAGCACTTACAACTTGCCCGTCTGGATTACCGAATTTGCTGACCAGAACTTCAGTGGATCAGGTGGACAGGCTTCGATGGATGAAGTATGGGGATTCGCTGGCACGATGACCAACTTCGTCAACAACACTCCTTGGCTCGAAGTCGCTTTCCCATTCGGTAAATACCTCATGCGCTGGTTTGTGCTTTGATATGACCTCACCCGCTTGGCAGGTGTTATGAATGACCTCCAGGGCGTTAACACAGCCAATTCGCTCCTCAGCAACAATAACCCAACTGCGCTTGCTTACACTTACTTTGGTTAAGCATTCCCATCAGTACCTTCACATACTGCGGAACGCATATACATATACCCTCATTTACTTGCTAGACTGGGTTGTATTTTCCCTGTGGCCTTCTTTCCGCCACGTCCCTATCGCTTTTATTTTCATGTATCCCCTTCATTTCCGCGATGCCGTCTCATCTCGCGCTGGTAGTTCTTGTTGAACAAGACCGTCGATTTTCCAATGCCAAGTGTTTTGTGTGATTTACCCCTCGAGGAACATGATGCGAATATCGTCGGCCCCTTGCAACAACGATGAGGCTGCACACGTTGTTACCAACTGTGGGCAATAATACCTTGCTCGTACTAATCTCCATTCTCCATAAGGAGCACGGCGAGAGCAAACAACCGAACTTCTGGCAAGACGCCGTTTTACCTCCCAACGGACATGGTGAAGACCCTTCCACCTGTCGTCAAACAGCTCTTGACACTGCGCAACCCCAAAGTATGGCCAAGTCCGCCTGTTGAGCGGCTTCATGGCCTATTTACACGTACACTGAACGCCGCCAGGCAGCGAAACGCCGAAAACGGCTGGCTCGTACTCTCGGTGAGTACGACCCATCCTTCTCTGCAGTCGACTGGCGAACATCCGAGATGACAGACATGCACCCTCCTCACCACTAACCATCCAGCTGCCATCGGACATCTGTACAGATTCGTCACCAGGAGCGACCCGAGTTCGGCTGAAACACGCCGAAGCTTTACGGAAGCTGTCGACAAGGCTGCCATTATGCGGGAAGCAGCTCTGAAGAGTGTCATCTTCGTTGGCGTACCGAGGGTAACTCTCTTGGCAATTCAGGTGGCTACATATGCTGACCATACTAGATCATCAACTCGTTGACGGGCTTGAGGGAGGCGATCGAAGACGATGTGTACGCTGCTCTGCGAAAGCATGCCGCCAGGTATGTGCGTGTGTGAATGCCAGACGTGGGTGCATAGAACGCTGGCGTTGTTTTCTTTCCTTGCATATACAGGGATGCTAAGCCTCAGAACATCGAGGCGACCATCGAAAGAGGCATGGTTTTGTGGAAATCAATCTATGAGCCTCATGCCGTCAAGTTGTACAACAAATTAGGGGCACTTCATCCTGATTTCATCAGTGCGTGTTCGTTCCCTATTACCCCGTGGCCCTTATCTATTCCAACAATCTCATCACATCGCCTCGTGTACATGGGCTCATGATTGCTAAATAAGCCCTTCATTAGTGTTCATCATTCAGGCGTATGGCACGATCCTGTCCCCTTTGCCGCAAGAAGGGCCACAGCAGGGTAATCTGACTCGGGCGCTGGGTTCAGTCGTCGCAATTGCTGCGCTTCGTGCAGAAGGAAAGTTTGCACCACAACTTACGAGCCATGTGTTCGGGTTGTTGAAAGCCCGATACGAGAACGTCTTGAACGATGAAGACAAGTATTTATCGAGCGACGAGGGCACGGGGTGGGTAATTCGCACGGTCGACGAGATCATCGATGCGGTAGCTGCAGATGAGCGAGCCCCCACGGCAAAACTGTAGATGGTTGTGATTCGAAGATCAGATCGCACGGATGTTATGCGTCAATTGATTATTTCAGCCACGCTCAAGATATTATGCGGTCAGTCGACGCGACTGACCGCAAACTTGCACCGTGTTCTCACGTGATACATACCAACCTAATATTCTGGAACCATTACTTGAGATGTTAATGTTAATGTGTGCGGCTCCTTTGCAAAAGCAGCTCGCTGTATTGCAGATGAATTACAGACGTACATGCAGTCATGATGACAGTGTTAAAGATACGTTGAGTCAGTGCGTAATTTACAATATGAATGCAAAATATCAACATGCGACGGGCGTGACATCAAAGGCCGAATGCCTGGCAAAACCGATAGAGCATTGCTGTCACAGTGACAGTGTCCATGATGGGGGGATGCATCTATGATCGAGTAACATGAGGAACATGACACACTCATTTTCAAGGGAAACGCACTATTGTTGCCGCCCCAACATTACGATAGAAGTGCAATTCCCCGTAGACATCCCCAATTTGATACCGAGTTGGTCGGGTTGGACGAAAAAGAGCAACAACGTGTCCTCCTCCGTCTTCCAGCTTGCATGCCCCATCAGTGCTTCCAGGCTGCACTGGAGTATACCAGAACGCACCAAAATATCATGAGAGGTAGGGGACGGCCGCCAACGGTATTGTAAGCCGTCTGGTCCATAAAACACCCGTGCCCCCTGAAAGGGGATTGACATTGCTCGTTGAAAAACATTGCAGACAAGACCTACCGGGAAACCATCAGGACGAACAAGGTCTGCCATCGGGACCGCATTCTGCGAGGGGTATGTCAGATCAAGCAATGTGATTCGGTTTGTCAATGTCTCAGTTTACCTTCCCGATTACTGCACGGCCAAGGCCACCAGTGGAGGCCCATTCAAGCTTGGCGACACGGTCTTCTTTGTTCGTACGTACTGATCGCCACAATGTCGTGACGCTTTGCCCAGTGGGGCCGACTACAGTCTGAGCATAATGTCAGGGGCGTGACCAAACCATAGAAGAAGGGAGTGGCCGGACCGCAAAACGGTATACGACGCCCCATGAATTGAAGAGTTGACTTTCACGGGGGTCCTGGTTCGTCCAGGAGAGAACATCGGTTGAAGTTGCCATGACTGAGGAATGAAGAGCTTTAGTTCACTAGAAGGAATGGGTGATGGGTCACACCAGCGCTGCAGAACGACGGTTTCGAGTGCGTCTTATATAGGGCAAAGTTCCGGTAACATTTGAAAACGGTCGTGTTGTTTTCGCCATACGGCGAATCTATCGAAAACGTGGGCGAACAGATAAAGGAGTGTAATGCAATAAACGTGCTGGCGAGAGAAGACAGCCCACATTAAGCCCTCTGAAGTCTTGTGGGTGGAGTGCAAGACCAGTAGCAGCACGCCAGGTCGAGGACTACATGATCGAGAAAGAACACGCGTTCAATAAGTCATGATTAATCCTTTGAGACGTCGTCACAAAGGCACGTTGGGTTTGACACAAGCCATGCCTACCGCGAGTGTACCAGCCGCTAACGCTAAGCGAAAGTACTAGCTAGTACTTTCCATGGAAAATGCGCTCAAAATCTTGGGGAACGATGCAGTAAGAAAAATGTACGAGCACGCGGAAGGACGATGGCATTGACGCGTTTGAAGAAGTCCATCCGGGAAGGAAGGCTCCACATAAGGCAGTTAGAGTAGCACAGTGGCGAGTGAGAAAAGGGCTGAGAACGTGTCCCTGGAGTGCGGGTTACGTGCGGTAAAAACTCGCCAAAGCGTGTCAGCTGCATGGCGGGAAGTCCGGCAGATGCCAAAAGAATCGAAGATAAGGAACCTCGGCAGTCATGTCCCATGTTCTTCAACATGACCTGCCTTCCCGTTACATCACACCGATCCAATGGATTAGGAAACAGAGTTTTTAGTCTGTGGAGTGCTCACCGCAAGTTGGTAACCTCGGTACAAAAGAACCGGAGACTCGCCATTATGAAAATCGAATCTTAATTGGAAGTGAACGAACTTAACCTTGCACAACCCATTCAGCCAACCAGCACGCTATGATGCTTGTCTTGTCCATTAATGACCTTCGGTACACGATGCCGGTAACGATATGCGTACTGCCATTTCGCTCTCCCATGCTGGTCTATCTACATCGGGCACCCCCACATTTCCAGAGCGATCTTCCCTGGTTGATTAAACGTCGATAAGGTAAGTTGCTGTATAGAGGCAATGTGATAAGCCGATGAACAGTTGACAACGTTGTACCTTACAAGTGCACGGGCATCTCAATGACGGCCCGGCTCACGGCACAACCTGCAATCCCAGGGTTCTAGCGGTTCCAATTACAGTGCTGGCGATGGACTCGAGCTTGAGGTGTTTGAGGTGTTCGTCACTTGCCTTGATCTTCGCAATTTCATACACGTGTTTCAAGGAGATGGTCCCCATAATCTCGTGTCCGGGTCGAGCGGGCCCTTTTTCCAGGCCTGCTGTCCTCTTCAAGAACCAAGTGGTTGGAGGCGTTCTTGTGACAAATGTAAATGTGCGATCTGATTGCACGGTGATTTTTGTCGGTATTGGGGTGCCAGGCTCGATGTGTGCAGTCCTAGCATTGAACTCCTTGCAAAAGTCCATAGACTTCACCCCACGGGCACCAAGCGCTGGACCAACAGGTGGACTGGGAGACGCCTTCCCGGCAGCGACCAACAGACGCTGTACAAGCATGTGATTCAGTCTTATGAATAATGGGCTGCTCAGTAGGAGTCTACTTGCCACCAGGTGAGCTTGGCCTTTGGCTGCTGTCTTGGACATCGTGCAATACTCGAGGCAAATGCAAGGAGAAGTTGCCGCAATTGGACATTGCAGCGACCAAACATTCCCACATCACTAAATTGCAAATGATCTACCACAACGTGAACGAATGCTAGTCAGTACAAGGACACGCCTTGCGCGTTGACTGTGCCAGCCGTAATAGAACATATTAAATCGCCCGATATTCACACTGCGTACAAATTTATCGGGCTAGTTGGATTTATCTCCCAGAAATGCATCCTTTCGTCGCGTTTTCATGCAAGGCGAGAGGCGACCAATGCCCAATGCCCCTAAACCACTGTAGCCAGCAAGGCCAAAATGGCTTGCAGCATGGCAGCCTCGTAGCGAGTCTCGCGATTACGAACGAGTTGTGATTCTTCGAATTCGAACTGCAATCAAGTGCGCTGATCGGACTGTTATGTCCGGTCTTGAGGTAAGGTACTGCGACGCACCACGGCATTTTTCATGTGAACTTACTGCGTTTTGGTAGTTCTTCTCTTCCCAGAAGTAGAAGGCAAGCGTCACTTTCAGGCATCCCCCCTGTAACAGGGACCCGGTATCTGCGTTTCATTTCACTGGCTCGTCCAATGTACCTTCATTCATCGGGGAATTCTCGGGACTGGAAAATACCGCGTGCACCAGAAGGTGAAGGCTCAGGTGCATAACTTGCACCGAAGGCATACCATTGTATCTGGTTCTGACGAAGGCTGGGTGGCATGTGTAGCTGCTGGGGAACATATGGCTGCGATCACACATACATTTGTCCTGTACCCTGATTTGTCGAAAATACAGGCGGCCTCGTGTCGTCCCAGCCGCGTTGAAGAGCTGTGATATTCGAACAAGGTCTGATTTGTTCCGATGTGGCGTTGCGCAGGAATATGTATACGTACGAAGCTTTCTTTGTTCCGTTCTTCTCGCATCCGGGAAGTTAATACACCCAAGATATAATTCTGGACCATATGACCGGTGCAGTCCGCAAGGCGAATCTATCCGAACTCGGGCCTGACTGCAACCACCCACATAAGATCCCATGATCCGGAAGTACATGCTGTAATCTCAGCCAGCCAAGTATCGCTCGAAGAATGTGACCACTCCATCTCCCAGCGTCGTAATGTCAGAATCGACAAAGACCGTGTGCACGACTTTCTCTGCCTGTTGATAGCGTCTTTTCACTACCACATCCTTGAATGGAGATATCTTTACCACACGCATGCGTGAAGATTTATGGCAAGTGGACGCACCTTGGTGTTGCGGAAATCCCATAGAAACACTGAGCCATCTTCACTGCCTCTGGCAAAATAGACCAAATGAGCACTACCCCTCGTGTAACTCGGTGAGAACTTGGTATCTGAACTTCGGTGCCCAAAACTAAGACAAGGTTCTTTGTCGAAAGTGCTCTTGCGACTGTCATACAACAGTATTTGACGGTCTAAATGCCGGACCTTAAAAGGCTTCCTGAGACGTAATATCAAACGAGGCCCTAAATCACTCACTTCGAATAATGTCATGTACGGTGCTTGTGGGTGAACATGAATCTGCTGGATTTCGTTGGAAAAGCGATTCGTCACATCGGCCATTCGGTTAAGATCCGTGGCAAGTATGGTCTTCTGAGCAGAGGATAGTAAAGTTGCATTGTGATAGCCATATGCAAGGGCTGAGACGCTGCTGCCATGAAATGCGACCTTGTCGGAACGTGCATCGTCCAGTGCTTGGATATTCGCGGCCCAGATGTGAATGAACCCATCGTGACCTCCAGAGACGAATTTGATGTGGCCAGCTTCAGCATGGATTGCGGCGAGGCAGCTCACGCCTCTCATTGACATGCCCTGGTGACGCAAATGACTGTGTGGAGAATGTCGGGCATCAATAATGTGGGGTGCCTGTGATTCCATAGCGTTCAGTGCCATGTACTTTATATACACAAATAACCATCCTCATACCGAAACGGGGAGAAAGGAAACCTGATGCGGGCCTTTGTCACAACCTAGGACGACAGTATCATCAACGATACAAACGTCATTTACGTGACGGAATGCGTTAGTGTTAGGAAGGGATAGGCGTGTTATGCGGTGTCTATTAGATGTGAGTTAGGTCACCACATATCGTAATTTGGCGCTTACTTTTCCTTCCTGTGGATGAAGTGACAATCACCCCTCATGGTGACTGCCACGAGAGGCAAATCAACCGTGGCAGGTATGGCGATGCGGCGTGAACGACCATATTGCGTTCTCGGTAAAGGAATTCTTCTGGGCTGCGGGAGCGAAATATCAATATCTCCACCATCGTCAGAGTACGCCGCGGTTTGTTCTCGTTCTGGTGGTCGTGTACTCCCTTGGCTTCGCCGAAGGTAGCGTCTGGTGGAAAGAGGCTTTGAGGATACCGCAGAAAGCTCTCTCTGGTGTTGTTTTGGGCCCACCGAGACATCCTGGTTGATATTGGTTGATGTTAATGCAAGTCGTATCCGGGAAGATAAGCTTTGTAATTCGCTCCCATTCGACGCTTTGGCCGGGGCGAGCCATTTTCCGCAAGCTCGCCATCATCCACATCGGATCCCTCAGCGCTGTTCTCGAAAATGGAATCCTCCGCATCAGACAAAATAATGATGGTTTCCTTGGCACTAGGGCCAGCTGAAGTTGCATGTGACAACGCTGAGCTGTCATCCACGCCCACCGGATTATGAACAGCGTCAGGATCACTGGCTATCACACCGTGCTGTGTAGCAACTAGGTGTGGTCGTGGAAAAGGGTTGCTCGGAAGGCTCCCTCGGTCTACAGAACCACAATTACTGGCAACTTGCACAAAACATGCGGCATCGCTTGATTCGTTCCCTCTGTCTGGCTGGAATTGGTGAGGCATTGCTGTGGAACTTATTTGATGATTGAGCATGAGGGGGCTTACATCCTGTGATAACGTGTCTGAACCACACTGCTCTCCCTTGCATTTGAATAGACGAGTAGTACAGTTAGATTCGCCTTCACCCACCTCCGAGGCAATGACCATGGCGTCTTCAACATTAGTCCCAGCGTCCGTAATATTGTTGTTTTTGTGACTGACTGGGATGCCTGAATGTTTTGATTTCCAAGAAGCGGATGGACCGGGTGCAGCGAGTCGCGAGTCGCGATCGCCTTCAGCAGAATATACGGATGTTTTTATCTCAGATTCTGGTAATCTGCTAAGTTCTTTGGTAGAGCATACCCTACACGCGAGTAAACCGACGGTCAATGGAGATCCATTCACGAAATACCAGTGTATCACTATGCCATCGTCTCTTTGAGATGGCATCAACAAACCATATGAAGGACAATTATTACTTAACTACTCACAAGATGATGGGTAACCCCACCATTTGCCTTCCCAACTTGCTGATGCTTACAACGTGCTCTCGTATAATTTCTTCCAAGTGTAGATTATCTAGCTTGTGTAGTTTAGCAGACGGCGTAAATGGGATGCGGTCGACACCATGGCTGGACGGGTGAGCATCCAGCGTGTCGGTTTGTTGGGAGTGGGGATCATCTTTCCTTGCTCTCTTGACCTGCAGGGGAAAGAACTCGATGGTTCGTTTAGAGTTAGAGACATGGGTCATGACAGGGTGGTCACTGGTCAAGGAGTGCACGGCACTCGCTTGGCTGCCCACGACTTCGTTGACCAATGACCATACATACCCAGTTACAGAGCAGCAATCATACACCAAATTCAGGACATTCCCCAAAATAAATCGAATTGTCAGCTACAAGCTAGCTACTCTAGTCAACAATATGGAAGACACCCAACCCAACGAAGTCCGCCTGTCTCGAAAGGGTTCTGCGAGAGTCCCTACCATTCGCAGCTCCCACTGGCGAGGACGTGGAAGAGGATATGGTATATACCGTGCCAGTACACACAACCCCACCAGAAACGAGTTGTCACGGTGTGCACCCAGTCCTCTTGCGCAGCACCATCCCGCAACCCCTCTGATCTCACCGGAGGCGGCCTGTAATGGCCACAATGTCCTGGTTAATCCTACGTATCAATTCAAATCCATCAATCAACAAGAACGGCTGCTTAAGAGAGCCAAGATTGGCACTGCGACTGAAGGCCAGCCCATGCTGGGTAGGTCAGGGAAGAAGGTCTCTGAGCATGTGGACCTCACGATCAAGCTTCCACCCGAATGTCTCAAGGGCGTGGCTGGCTCCCAAAAGGCTCGGGCGAAATGGGCGTCGGAGCGGAGACAATGCATCGAGCGTGAACGCGGGCTATCAGTCATTAACACCAGATACTTGGATCTGGAGCAGAGCATTATCTTCACATGCAGGGAGAAAAGCGCCATCAAACGAGCTGTTAACGAAGGTCCTTCAAATCCTTTGGGTATGGTCTGGTGGATCTGCTAATCAACCACCCTTCTTGATTTTAGACAACAGTTCACGACAACCCACACACTCTCGAGACAAGATTGCGAGCATTAACTATGACTACAAAGGGGTCTTTGATCCATCAGATGTAGGACATGAGAGACATAGTCCACTCCAGGATGCCAAGGTAATCGAGCATTGCATGAATAATCCGAGTTCCTTCTGAGTTCCTTTACAGACAGTGGAACGTCCTGGCAGTCAATCGTTCCGGGGAACAGCATGTGCCGCTGGCATCCATGAAGCAAGCCCTCACCCTTATTGTTTAACCGTCAGCCCCCGACTTCCATTTTCATCGACTGTGGCTGATGTCGAAATAATTGACCTCACCGATGAGCCTTCTGATCCTCCTGTGGAGGTACCTTGTAGATGGAATTACTTCCATTCTGGAACGCTAGAGGTTCCGCTTGTCCCTTCTTACAAAGCACCCTCCTTCGCGAGAGATGACGCGGGCATTAGCGGCGCTGAGAGAGGCATTCGACAGTACAATGACTCCAGAAGAATGTCTATCCCAGATGCTCAGGGGAGCTTTGGCGGTTATCGTGATCAGCAGCAACAAGGTGTGGAAACTTATACGACACATCCGCGTGGCGAAATTCCATCTACAACGGCGTTCATTCCTGATAGCGAAACCTTTCAGCTACCACTGGAATCTCACGACAAGCCTCGCCGTATCCTTCGAACTCACGACTCTTCTTTCATCACTGTCACAATGTACGGTTTCATTGAGAGGGTTCACGAAATGAATGCGTCCAAGCGACGCCAGGCTCTCGCTTCACCGGATCTCTTCCTAGAGGAACATGTCGATGATGCTTGCCTGGTTCTCCCCGGTCTCGAGACGTCAGTTCTTGTTCTTGCTCATGCAAGGGAGGATATACAACTCATGTACCTACGAGTGAAAGATTGCCATGTGAGTCATTTATGTCAATGTCATGTGCTTTCCCCCCAAGTGAATGTTGGTATCTTGGCCTCCCAGCCGCATATCCTTCAACGCGATTGGAACAAGGAAAAGAAGGCGGGAGTTAGCGCATTAGCAACGTTGATGCAACCTTTGAAATTTGCAAGTGGTGGTTATGACCACAAAGTACACTTATGGACTATGGAAGACGACCTTTCTGATGCCTTGCCGATGGAGTTGGCTATCAAGCATACCTCCGTGGTCCACTCATTACTGCCGGTCCGAGACACCAGCCACAAGCTCATATCCGCTGGGGCAGATCGCAATATCCATCTATGGGACTTGTCCTCTGAGCGAGTTGTCCATACGATCAAGATATCCAATAGTCCTTACCACGCTCATCGGACAGAATCCCCGTTCTGCACGTTACTCGAGGTAATCCCAGTCTACATATCCTTTGGGTGATATGACTCGAGTACAGTTAGGTTGCGCACTTAGATTCGCAGTTCGAAATTCATGACCATCGGATGGTCCCGCAGCGCCCAGCACAGAGATTTGGTTTTATTGCGAAGGATCCTCAGGGGCGCTATGCAAAAGGTCAGATGCCGCTGTTTTATTCCAGTATCCTCATTTAAATTCCAACACAGGAGATACATGGCCACATTTCTTCGTCTCTGGTGATCGCTTCGGCATCGTACGAGCATGGGATTTACGAAACGTGTCGAAAGAAGCTTACAATGTGGGTTTGACTATTTTTTATCTGCGGGGCTTTTATCAAGCTCAGCAGTTCCAGTGCTTTGGGGACCAAGTTATCCAAGTGGTGAAGACAGAGCCCCATATTTTAGCATGCTCTAGGAAGAATGAATATCGGGTAATTAATATTCACAATGCTCAGGAAGGATAGATGTAGATATGATTTTTCTATCTATGTACACGAGTCGATGAACAGTAAACTATTCTTGAACACTTCTTACCGATTCCAACAAGTCACACCTCATACCTAACAAATTCAATCGGGGTTTCAGAGGATAGATACTGCCCGGAAGCATGTCACAAAGTGCTCGCCGGCTGGAAGGGGAGGCTGACCAGGCATATGCCATCCAAGTCGCGGCAGGCACTAAAGTTCGTCATTCAACCACCATTGCTCCGGTGGCAACTCACCGTCCTTCTGTTCCCTACTACTAGGCCGCAGTGGGGTATGGTGCGTTTGGATTGAGCGCAGTCACCCTTGCCCATCACACTTGGCCATTCTTCAGGTAGGCAAAGACTCCCATTCAACGTAACTCCCTGCAGGACTCTCGGACATTCGTTACAGACATCAGACATTGCCTTTCAAGGCTTTCTTAGTATCCGTTTGTGAGCCTCACAGTTATCAATGGGCACTCGTTGGCGTCATCATTGCTGAAACCTTCCTTCTCTCCCCCTAGCTGCAATCTTTGGCCTTGTCATAGGAGCAGACGACGCTCTCATGTGCCACGAAGCAGATCGGCGCCGCTCGGAAAATGCAATTCGTAGACAAGCTACCTTGGACCTTTCGCGCAGGGGTATGGTACCAACCGAGACAGCAATCGCCACGTGGCGAGCGCAGAGAACGCAAGGAGGTAATGAAGCAGGCGGAAAAACGCAGGCTTAGTCTCCAGCATGTTTGCCACATACCTGTGCATTCGATGTAAACCAGTAAAGATATGTAGACTGGCTTGTTTCGCGGTCTGCAAAGGCTGAGGTCAAAGGAGACAGCGTCACGTTCAACACAGTATCATCAAAGCACATGGTATAATTAGATGGATACAGGGTTTTGACTACATTTCATTGCCACTCTGCTGGTAAAGATGAGGGAGGTAAATTCTGTCCGTAGTTAGTGTGCAATTGAAGTGGTCGTGAGGGAAAGTACGTGGTATTTCCAAAAGATGACGAAGGTAAATCTCCATGAACTGATATATCCTGCGGCAGAGGTATCTGAGACATTGCCTGGAACTTAGTTGATGCTGAGTGAGGCCCAACTGGCGGTTGAGGTAAAGGTGGTCGAGCTGGAGATCCATTCCCACGAGTACGCACTTCAGGATTTGGAAGTGAAGGTATATGGGGATTGAGCAGCTCATGAGGGGTCGGTGGCAAAGGAGGTGCCGACTGTGCAGAAGGCACGCGGCGATATGGAGGAATTGGGGGAAGAGCGCTTGAGTATGAACTACCACTAGTAAATGTGGAGGCAGCCATCGACAAACGGCGGTCACGCTGAAACTGGCCAGGCTGTGGCAATGGCCGGGATCCTGATCCTGTAGAAGTAGGAGGAATATGAACTGCACCTAGAGGGAAGCACTCCCGCGGGGGGGATGGCGTCACAGAGGCGTGCCGCGAACGCACTTGGGGAGGTGTCGAGCGTGCTGGTGGTACTGGAAGTACCTGTAGGGACATTGATACTGATGGCAGGTCGACATATTCCTGTAGAACGTTTGAAGGAAACGGGACAGCCTGCTCGGATGGGTGCGGATATTGCTGACAGGTGTGCAATTGGGGTGGAGTCATGGAATGGAGGACACGGTGAGAAGGAATGCTGGATACATTAGTTGTCGCTGATGTAGTGGGCGTCGTTGATGCTGTCACAAATGTGGTCTGAGAGCGATGATGAAACTGAGAATGGAAGTTAGCGGGTGGTACTGGATGTGGGGAAGATGGAGGAGGCAGTGAATGATCATGAGAGACAGTGAAGCCGGAGGGCTCCGATGAATACGTTGACATGCCTCCGTAAGGAGCTACAGCAGAAGAGGACGTAGGCACGGGAGTGAAACCTGGTGAAGGCAATGGTAGGCTGTGCCGCGGACCAGTATTCCGAGAATACACGGTGTCGGTGATGCTCTCATACGGAGTGTAATGCTGCGGAAGGCGAACGAGGGCCGTAGCTGAAGTGGGGGTAGTCACGTCATCATAAATGATACCTGAGTCGCCGGTTTGGTCTTGCAAAGAGAGTAGATGTCTGGAGCTGGGCCCCGCCAAGGTCGATGGGCGCAAAGTAGTACTTGACGGCTAAGGGAGGATGAGTAGCACGAAGTACAGAGGTCTGTGCGACTGACGGGATAGCTTTCCCTTCTTCGGCTATCTAACATGCCTAATTCAGAGAAGTCGTCTGTCAATTGGTCGAGTGTTCCGGTGGACATGTGATGGTGTTGCTCGTAGTGTGGTGCATAAAGTGGGGGGCGCGAGGCAGAGGATCTAAGAGATGGTGGCAGTGAATTGAGATGACTAGCTTCACTATCACCACCTTGGGAAGACATATTAAAGATACCCGAGCTATTCAGTGACTGCGAACTCCCATCTGTGGGTACGAAAGACCCTGGGCCACCATAACTTTTATTTAACATCGTCGACTTTCGAGGGTCTTTCTTTTCCGGCGGCGGCTCCTAATAATTTCATGAGATACATTGTCACCGGTCGAAGGGGAAAACATACATTTGACCAAAATGTCAACTCGAGGTAAACCTCACCTGCATATTTGTCTCTGTTCATTAATGTAAACCACTCTACGGTAAGGTCAGTATAATTCGATCCGCAAGGGATAAGAACACAGACCGTCTGTTTCACCCTTTGTGAGAGCTTCCGTGAGATCCACGAGCGTTTCCCCAATAAAATCGGGCTCGCGAGCATCATCCGCATAGCATTGAAGCTTCATGAAACTCCCGCCTTTAATATTCTTCGGTCCTTTCGATCTCTTTGGTGGAAGGGGTGGCGGGGTATCACCAGCTTGTGCGAAGTTTTCAGTTTCCATGTCTTCACAGATGGTAAATCGGAACTCTTCATCCCATTCCGGGTGCTGGCCACCGCGTCTGATCACTCTTGTGCGGCGTTTATCCTCACTATGTGTGAGCAGACAGTAAGGAGCTTGCTTTCCGATGTGTCTTTTGTTCGGTAGATTTCTCTGCACATTGGTCAGAGAAACTCAGCGAAGTATTCGACGACGACCCGTACCGCCTTGAGCACCACGACGATGAGTGTTCCAATCTCGCGAGCGCTGACAGACATGTTACCGGAGTCGAACAGTGGAAGGACGGATGATAATCGATGGATCCGCCACTTGTTATCTACTGTGAGTGTTGAATGCACATGAAGATTGAACGAGCGTTTGTTTCCGTTGAATTGAACCCGATATGCCACACTTTGTGGCTAGTGCTCATCAAAACATTTCAGCAATAGTACATCGAAACCGCAGTGTTAACATATACGTGATATATAAGCCTTAGCCTAGGCAAGGGCCAATACATTGTCAATAATCATGCAGAAAAAAGGGTGGACTACTGTGGTCAAAACAAATAACATGGTATGAACACCTGGAACGAAGTCTACATATCAGCTAGCTAGAAAGAAGACGGGAGGGTATTAGATGCAGCGACAAGTGTCTGACCTCTTGATCGCCCTAAGGTCACGGACAAATGCTCTGCGGGCGCCTCATCAATGTCGATTGGGTCCCGTTGAAGTACGCTTTTTTCGACCTTGTTCCCTTGTTCCGTTCCATCATGCACGTGCACGTGTTCCCGAGGCTTCTGTTCCAAGCTCTCCTGAACAGCGCCTTCGTCGAGTTCGTCGATCTCCTCTTCCTTCTGATCTGCATCGTCCTCTAAGCCCAGGAGCTCGCCTGTCTTTATACTATTGCTTGTCCACAGGCTTTTGCTCCCAGTGCTGATACCCGCACCAGTTCCAAGGACCCTCGCGCTCCATCCACTAACCTCACTTTCCCAACTGCCCCTTCTGGAGCTCCTGGGTCTCAAGGCACGTAAGCTTGCATCCGCATCACGTTCGCCGTCGACATCTAGACGATCGTCATCTCCAAGCACGAATTGGCTCAAGTTCTCGCCTTCGTTATCACCCATCGCGCTACCGCCTAGATGTGAGATGGAGTCACCCCCTCCAAATGCCCCAGAGAGGACGGTAGAGCCCATAGAGCCCATCGTCATGCGAGCACCAGGAATAGCAAAAGCGGAAGAGGCAAGGGTAATAACAGATGCATTATCGGATGGAGGTGACCACGGGCGAGGGTTATTTCGGGGATGATGGGCAGTATGGAGCGGTGCCTGTAGACCATTCAAGGCGGCCCCTTGAGGACCTGTGGTAGAAGACGAGGAGCCAAAGTTAGGTTGTGGACCAGACGGTGACTGCGGAGAAGGAGGGAGCGCTGAAAAGGTGATCGAAGTACCGACAGTAAGACCACCGGTTGTGCTGGTTGAAGACGATCTGCCATGAGAGCTGTAGCGTGGTGCCAGTTGAGTGGGAGTTGGTGGGACTTGGGCGATATGGCCGATGCCTGCAGGTGGAAGGTCGATGCTAAGTACGGTTGTGGGCTTCGTGCTAGCAGCGATGCTTCTGAAAGTCCGGGGATTAGACAAATAAGACGAAGAAGAGTGGGAAGGGGATGGCGAAGGAGGCGTCCTGGGAGGGAGAGGGCGTAGTGATGCATCTTCATCGGCTTCAAGGGCACTGGCGGGTGACCACATGGAGTCGCGAGCAAGAGACGAGCAACGCGTTGCATTGTCTACAGTATCGTCATCACCGTTGGAGGGGATGAAGAGATTGTCAGGGTCTGTATCATTCAATGATATCGTCCTCCGGTGAGAAATGCTTGGTGCTAGTGCTCTCCGTCCGACACCTGTTCCATGCTTCTGGGACGAGACTGGCGCACTATGTGGAAGAGGAGAAGATACAGAGCGCCCACTAGGTCTGGATGCTGCAGATGTACTTAGACGACTGGTGCCAGATTGCTGCTGACCATGTAGCATCAAAGAGTTCTCCTCTCGCACCCTCCTTGTTCTGACCGTTCCGGCCAGCTTACGTTGAAACCAGTCGATGATTGGCTTCCCCGGACGGTGTGGCACTTTCTTTATGTAGTCCTGATCCTGCGATGGAGGTTGCTTAGCGGCAGGAGGGGGAGAACGGACTAATCCTTGTGCAAGTTCCCTCTCCACTTTGCTCGCACGGTAGTTAGCCTGCTTGGAAGGAACCTTTGGTGGAAGATCCTGGAGATTTGTAGCTGTGGTCGCTAGTACAGATGACATGAAGGTTTGGTGATTCAAGTCAAATGTTGGTGGTGTGTTATACAGTAGTAGTAGTAGTAGCCACTGTGCTCATGGAATGCCAAAATACATGGTTACGTAACAGCGTTTACATCGTACGGGCCGCTACGTAGCATACAAATCCTCCTGTGGGCAGATATTCTTTTACCATTCCGTGTTCCTATCAGTCTTTGAGGTAGTAGCGGGAATCCTGCCTCCTCGATAGCTAAAACCGTCCAGCCATGGCCAAACAGCCGTCCGGCGCTGTTCGAACGTAGAGATCGATCCTTCTTTTTGTAACGTCAGGGCAATATCATCCAGACCATTCAACAGACAGTGGCGTCTGAAGGGATCTATGGAGAAGGGAATGGAGGGTTTACTATCAGGCCTCCGGACTTCTTGCTTCTCGAGATCCACCTCGAGCTCTACGCCTACTTCCGCATCTGCAGCCAGTTCCTTGCACATGTCTGCGGGTAAAACAATAGGAAGCATGCCATTTTGCATCGCATTGTTGCGGAAAATATCGCCGAAACTCGGTGCAATAACACACCGGATACCAAAGTCGTTCCTGAAAACCTTGAACACGGATGGGACAATAAATAGAGAATGACGCCAACTCACAGACTCCATGCCGCATGCTCACGAGAGCTACCGCAACCAAAGTTTGGACCATCGCAGATAAGGATGGTGGCTCTATCGTACGGACTACGGTTCAATACGAAGTCGGTCTTTTCGCCCGTCTTGGGGTCAACGCGGAGAGCGAAAAATAGCGCGTTTGATAAACCCGTGCGCTTGAGTGTCTTCAGGAATTGTTTTGGGATTATCATGTCAGTGTCGACATTAGACAGATGTAAAGGTGCGGCGACACCCTTCAAGATGACGAACTTCGGCACACCAGAGGTAGGGGGTACTTCAATCTCGGCGCCAGCTGATGCAGCTGTGCGAGTAGGGCGCTGGGGCTGGGGAGGGGGGAGCACAGGATCTGTCAAAAACTCGAAAGCGCTCGTGAGTTTTACTTTTGGGGACTCGGCCTTATTGTCAGCTCCCAAAAACTCGCGAACATCGGTAAGTTTGCCCGTCAACGCCGCAGCGGCTGCCATGGCTGGGCTCACAAGATGGGTACGGCCCCCTGCACCCTGCCGGCCCTCGAAGTTGCGGTTGCTTGTGCTGGCACAGCGTTCACCAGGAGCAAGCTGGTCAGGGTTCATGCCGAGGCACATGGAACAACCAGCTTCCCTCCAGTCGAATCCTGCCCGTTTGAAGATGACGTCAATACCCTCTGCTTCAGCATGCTGCTTGACGAGGCCAGAACCTGGAACTACCATAGCTTGGACGTTTGGTGAGACCTTGGCATCAGGACCAGCGGTCAGGATGACACGAACAGCAGACCGGAGATCCTCGATGCGACTGTTTGTGCACGAACCGATGAAAACCTTATCGATGGGAATGTGTTGAATGGGTGTACAGGGCTGCAGTCCCATGTACGCTAACGCTCGTTCCGTAGCAGCGCGTTTGCCTGGGTCAGTAATAGTAGTGGGATCAGGAACTGTTCCTGTGATAGGGGCAACGTCTTGAGGCGAAGTACCCCAGGTAACGGTCGGTGGAATGTCAGCGGCATTGATGTTAACCTCGATATCGAAGTGTGCACCCTCGTCACTCTTCAGAGTGCGCCAATAGGCTTCCGCGCGATCCCAAAGTTCGCCTTTCGGCGCAAGAGGTCGATTCCGCAGGTACTCGAAGGTGACTTCGTCAGGTGCAATCATGCCAGCTCTGGCACCAGCTTCGATGCTCATGTTGCAAACACTCATGCGAGCCTCCATGCTAAAACCGCGGAAAACAGATCCTGCATATTCGATGACATGGCCCGTACCACCAGCAGTCCCGATAACTCCAATAATGTGTAAGATGACATCTTTCGAAGTCACCCCTTCTGTTAGTTCACCGTCGACGGTGATTCGCATGTTCTTCCCCTTCTGTTGAAGTAAGGTTTGAGTCGCAAGGACATGCTCGACCTCGGAAGTTCCGATCCCAAACGCGAGGGAGCCAAAGGCACCATGAGCTGCATGAAAGGTGGTTGGCAATCATCGATATATGGAGTGGGGATGTACGTACTTGATGTGTGGGAGTCACCGCAGACGCAAGTGATGCCAGGGAGCTATGATACTCACGTTAACGCACCATAGGATACAAGCAAAAGAGTCACTTACTGTAAAGCCTTGTTCGGGTCCAATGACGTGGACAATCCCTAATTTAAAGTTGGTCAAACGAAAACAATATGCGGGGAAACCGATGCACACCCTGACGGCGATCAGTCAAACCAAAGTAGGTCAGGCCAAATTCCTTGACGTTCTCTTCCACTGCAACGCACTGAGCACGCGAGTCCGGTTCTGTGATGAAAGCATCGATAGTCTTGAAATTCTTGCGTGATGCCGTGCTAGGCCAGGGAGAGTCAATACAAGTTTCACTGATTGAGAGAAGGTAAACTCACGGGATATTATGATCCACGGTCGCTAAAGTACAGTCTGGTCGGCGGACTCGCCTTCCAGCATTCCTTCTAATAATACAATGAGAAATTATGCATAAAAATACATGGACAAGAAACTCACAGCCCCTCAAAGGCTTGGGGGCTTGTGACCTCATGAACAAGATGTCTACGAGTGGCTGATCAGTTGATGACTGCATCACCAAATGCCATCCCCAATTACCGGTCAATGTAAATAAGGGCAAGGCCATCCTCCATCTCCGTGCTGCATATTGACGGGTCATACTAAATCTCGATGTGATCAAGATCTCGAGACAACTCACACGACATGGTCGTCCCAGATTTTTTCATAGAGGGTTCGTGGAGCAGAAACGGGGGCAGGCATATTGATAATGGTCCTCTGAGATGGTGAGAGATGAAGTCTTGAGAGATGAGGAAAGATCTCTGCACAACAATTCGGGTCCCTGCATTAATTAGATTGCTGTTGAGCGCCAATCTCGGCCGAGAGGAATCCGCCGGTCGACCGAAAACTAACCTCGAGTATTACATAATAACCTGGCACGGCAACTACCGACTCACAGCTGCATAGTTTTTCTCAGCCACACAGCCCGTCCAATACCACAGAACCGTAAGCCCCGAGCCTCCAAATCAAGCGCCATGGCCAAGTCTAAGAAGTACGCATTCAAAAAATGTGATGCGACGTTCTGTGCTCATCCTTGAACAGCCATACCAACCACAACCAGAACCGCAAGGCCCATCGCAACGGGATCAAGCGGCCAAAGACAAACAGGTCACGCTCAATGAAGGGGGTATGTCCAAGCAGCCATTTGTCTACTCAAGGCTGACTAGCCATCGTGTCCAGGTTGATCCTAAGGTGTATACACTTCTGAATCCTTTATCAGCCCCACCACTGATGTATATTTTGGTAGTTCCGCAAAAACGCTCTTTACGCTCTTGTTGGTTCGGTAAGTCCATATGTGGTTGTTCTTGCACACTTGATCCAACCATTGCATAGCGGAAAGCGCGTGCAGAACAAAAAGGTGTTGCGGGGTCATAATATCTGTTCGGTCCCATCGTTTCTCAGGTCCCCTTTGGGGGAGGCTCGTTGTAGTACATGCATCCACATTTATTTACATGTATCATGTACCATCCCTATGTGCCATGGCCTTAGTTCGTCAGGACTCGATCTGATGGACGTCAGGTTGCAAAAAGATCAAGTTAAGTACCCAAGCTTGGTGTAAGAGAGTGTTGTCCATGTTTTCCTCGGCGGGTTGTCCGAAGATTCTTTGCATTGCGCTCGAGAGTAGCCTGTAATCTGGCTGCCTAGATTCGGGTCCGAGTGAGATTCACTCCAAGTCTATTTGATCGTTACCTTACCGCTGCATCCTCGGGTCGCAGAGCCCCTTTGGCCATGTTATGCTTGCCATATTTTAGCCTCTTGACGAGACGTGTCGTCTGTGTTTTCTTCTGACTACCTCCTTGTTCGAGCAGAGCCTTACACTCTTCCTGGGTCGCAACATATCCTTGGAGCAGCGAGAAGAATTTGTGGCGAAGAACAGTTTTGATTCTTTCAAGAGCGTGTGCACTATACCACCCGTCGCGTTCCTGTACAAATTCCTCAAGTTACAGCCCAACCTAACATCAATACAAAACACCCACGTACATCACATGTCTGTCTCAGGTCCTCTTCCTTCTCGATCATCTCTTTCAACATTGGATCTTGGATATCACACAATTGGAATGCAGCCGTCTCTTTCGCGATGGTGGCTCCATCAAAAATATGGGACCTCCTAAAAGCACATTTCAGATCTCGCGATCTCTTGAGCAGGATATACGTTCTCACCGTCTTTCAGCATCCATGGACTCCTCTTGTTCTAAAGACCTGGAGATATACGTAGCTGCAGATCTCCCTTCTTGCCGCCGTGTAACAACCGATGTCCGTGACATCGGATGATTTGCATTCCGGAAGTAGATCCGCTGATAGCTACACAAGATCAACTCGTTAAATGAACACCTCTGGGTAGGGTATTTTACACTCGCGCGTCCGGGTCTTTTCGTGGATCATATTTGAAGCGAACCAATGTGTCCCGCCAGGGGCCATCCTGAAACATGTAACACGCCAGTGGAAGCATTACTTTAGAGCTGCACTTGCTGAGAAGAGTCAACAGGACGGAGAGAGAGCATTGCTTACTTGTGTATTTCCCGAACTTCAGTGGGACTAAATTGGTTGTAAAGAGCTGCGCGCGTCCATACTGGGCGTTGTTCAAGGAGCTAGGAAAGTAAGGCGAGCTTGATTACGTGAAGTCCCACCACTAGTATGACCAAACCTGAATAATATGATTCAAAAGATCCTGGTTGATCGTATTCCGAGTTTGCTGGAGCACAGATGATGGACTCTCAGGGACCTGTCGGTTTGTATAAGAAGCTTAATGTTAGCCGGTAGAAGAACCAGTACATTTGGGTCATCGAATGTAATCGTTGCAGGGCCATAGCCTTTCCACCTGCCCTTATTGATGAGCCGTTTTCGTTCCTCACCCGTGTCCTCGTTGAGAACTGTAGTAACCATTGATGTCGGATTCGCTTTGAAACTACCGTGCCATTAGCAATGACTTATTTCAAGGGCCATGACTCACTTATAATTTTGTGGAATTCCCTGTCGGCTAAAAAGGGGAGGGGGAAACAAGCGCAAGTTACTACGGGATGTTGAGGCGGCTTGTTCGATTTCTCCGGTCAATTGTGGGTCAATATCTCGCAGTGTACTCTCGGAGGGAAGGAGGTAGTCTTCCTTCTCGTCGGGGATAGTGTACTGTCTGATGGCATCAACTATGCATGCATGTTATGTCACGAAATTGTAAGATTTTGACACATCATTTACCGTCCAATTTATCCATGGCAAGGCGCAGCTGGGCGACAGGGTCCGCCATGTCGGGTTGAAACTGATAATCCGCCATACCTGACACAAGGATCAGCTGTTCTGTGCGGAGTTGCATTGATTCTACGGACTGCGAAACCTCGCTGATTTCAGGATGACACCTGTAGCCTCTGCAGTATACTCCCCGATCATTTCTTGAGGTGGCTGGTTGCCGCTTGATTTACGACGCCTCCTTTTCGTTATTTTGATGAGTATGTTGCTCGTACTGACGATGTCTCCTGGGATTGGGTGTGAAAATGGGTTTCCGGGGCAGAGATTGAGTTCTAGGAGTGGTGCTTCGTTCTTTATAGCACCACGTTTGAAAACATTCTCGAGGCTGGACAATCCACCCAGATTGCGGAGTGCCAAGTGAACAGAAGTTGGTCGTACATAACCGGGGTATTCCACAGAGTAAAATTGTGCATCAGGCAATGGTCGCTCGCGCGCGTCTGTAGGAGACTGATCGTCCATATAGTTGATGATTAAGAGATGCGTGTGTGTACCATGTAGAAACATATATGTACAGTAATACAATGCAAAGATGCTAACATGATGACATCAACAAGATACTCTGCATCATGGTCCAATCAACTATCCTCCGGTTTTTTCGATAGAGCCATTAATTTTTGCAGGACGTCCTGGGGACAAAGTACCGATAGGGAGGCAAAAAAATAACAGTGGGTGACATATGACCTACCTTAGAAGTTAAATCCACTCCAGCATTCTTCAATTCGGCGATTACCCGTTGTGCTGCCTGTCGGAAATCTGAACTTGCAGCAAGCTGGAGCATTTTCGTCGTCGATGGCGGTCCTGATGTGGGATCGACTCCTGTTTAGCAAGAGATGCACTGGTTAGACACTCGATGCACAGCGATATTGCACAACCTTTCTCATTCAGGAGAGTACCAAAATCGCGCAAAGCTGCCAAAGCCTCAGGTTTCTCGGAAATTTTGTGGAAAATAGACGTGTTCTTGAAGTTATTGTAGATAGTATCATCTGGTTCCGCTGCCCGAGCACACGAGGTGAACAAGAATGCACGCCAATGAGGTAGGGGAACGACTGGTGTCAAACATGCTGCTCGGCGTGCAGCCAGAGGTATCCGTTTGATGTAGGTCATGATGAGTTGGGAGCGACGTGTCAACCGTCTGAGCTCAAATACAGAAGACGGACTCATATGATCATGGACAATGATTACTTCGCTATCGATGCCATCCTTGCTGAGAACCAGGTATGGATTGATCGTCACTCCTCCGTACACGCCATTAGACAACCAGCGCAGAAGATACAGTGCACTTTCAAAGTGGATGTCCCCGACATGGGTCATTTAGGCGGAGGCGCTGACCGCGATGTACGTTCTACTCTCATCTGGATCCACCGCGTGCTAACGAGAAAGAACAGATCAAGGCCCTCACCAAAGTACCGATTCCTATGTGGCTAGCCTATATTATGCTCTTCTCGTGAGATGCAGAAAGCTTTCATCAAATGCCCTCGGACTGACATCAGTCAAGGGATTGGGCAGATTTTAACATCCCAGTTCCCTTTGGCTCCAGAGTAAGAAACGCACTCAAGGCAGAGCCCCGCAGTGTTAGACTGTCTGCTCTTGTGGGAGCAGGAGGGCTCTGGTATGGCTTTGGTAAAATGATTATGGATATGCAAGTGCTCTCCGACCGCTCCCCCCAAGGGGTAATACTGAAAGCCAAGCAACCCAACAGATTGAACGATGAACAAGGGGATGGTATGTCAAAAATTTTGACAGAGGTGTGTGTGTAACCACGACAGCTACGTGACGAACATAGATCAGATAACACATTCCAGACCTTCCGTGGTCGTTTAACTGAAGTCATCGACCAAGCACAACATTTCGCGGCCTTAGGTCCATCGGGGGGTGGAAGCTCGGTAGAAGATACCGCACAGTCGTTTAGGGAAGGGTTAGATGGGACAGAAAGAGAATGTGAGTCGCAATGGCTGATGCTCCGTGTCGGTGTACTAATGCACCACGCCAGTATTTGCCCTAGCACAAGACAGTGCAAAGCGAACGAAACGTTGGTACGAAAGTAATGATAGGGCACGTCGTTGAGTAATGTAGGAGTTGCAGCCAATGCCTGAAGCATGTTACTGTAGTTTTTTCTTATCTGTGATGTCTTGGGGAAGCCTCTGCAGTTCTTGCACAAACCTATCATGTCGAGTTGATAAATACTTGATGGGAAGGAGAGGACTACTTACCATTTGACACTACCCCACAACAAAAGTTCGATGATCATGAGAATGAAGAAATGAATGTTGCCTCTTGTCAGGAATGCCAGCCAGATGAACACGAAAAACAAGGCTGCGAACGCACAGTCGACTGCCAGGAGAAAGGCAGGATGCAACGAGGAGCCAGGCTTTAGAATGAAGGAGAAGAAGCCAGATCCTGCTGATTCGTGTTCTGATGTGGCCATACAGGACGTAGAGGTAACACAGCCTGTCATAAGGACGGAAACTTCGCTAACTAAACATGGATATATTTGTACTTGTGCTACTGTACACCAGACTGGTATTCAACAGTATTGAACTCAACGGTACACTCACCGAAACGTCATGGCTCTCTATAACCCATGGGCTTATTTAGATCCATGGCAACTTTAAAGCCTTCGTGCAGACGTATGCAAATGAAGAGTACAAACAGAATAAGAGATATTGACCAACGACGTCATGATCTGAAGTCTCTAGGTTTTGTGGTACGCGACCCTCCGATATCACTTAAACAAAGTTTTTTGCCATTGCACTGCAAGGTCAACCGAGCAGCTAAAGATGAGGATAACGACTCAGTGCGTGGGTCCCTGAGGAGCAGCGTTTACTGACATTGAAAAGTCCCAACCATGTCAAAATACTTCTCGACAAATAATACGACAGACTCGGATCTGGGAATATCGTCTTGTGCATGCTGTGGATCGGACACGACTTTTGATGGTAACCGGAGGACGGGAAGTTTGAGCTGATCCAGTTTACGGTCGAAAACCACAAGAGAAGGGGATGGCAAACTGCGTCTACGAGTCGAGTATTCCCATGGTTGAGAGAAGAAGGCTGACATACTTTGAACTCATTGATGCAAAGAACTGCACCAACGCTCGTGCATGAGTGACGAGGAGTAGGTAGGAAGAGATCGTATGACTAGAAGTCCCGCCTTCAGGTTAAAGGATGTCCAGCTAGCACAGTACTTACTGATCCTGCACGTTTTCTTGGAGGAAATATGCGGACGGCTCGTATAAGACAAGCAGACAAGGGACAGGATCAACCATTGCCTTGGGGCCAACGCCATCCGTGGTAGTAGCACCGCTATGACAGTGGAGTGAAGTGAGGAATGCAACCAAGTGTTTCGGGCTTGGGGGGTAGCTGTGTAGTCATGTATTTTTATGACGCATGTTGAAGATCGTGCGGAGAACTGACAATATACACACCCTAGAACTTATGCTCGACATCGCACCAGAACCAGAGCACGACTGTAGCCAGTCGTCATTGTGGCTCGCAAGGCTTTGTAGCAAGAGCTGGCGCGTCGGCGACAGGAGTATTGCTCTTTGACCAGGCAGAATCGAAAGACAGAGTTGAATTAGTGCAGACGATGGGTACGTCCCGTGAACGAGAAGTGCACTGAACTTCGGCAGGCTAGGTGCTGGCTCCGCCAGGAGTCGCATCCTACGACAACGAAACGCCTGGCAAGATGAATCTATCCTTGTTCCGAACACAGCAAAACATTATGTATAGCTGTTGCTGTAGATGCATTGACACATGCATCAGATAAGAACTTCGGGCGCCCACGAGGACCCACACTGGAATTTTAAAGGGAACGCGTTCTTGATCTTTCGTTGTCCACCACCATGCCAACTCAAGCAACTTTCGCGAGTACAGCGACTGTTGTTAGTTCGCTCGTGATCAGTTCAGCTACTCTTGCTGCTCAGGCCTCTCCAGTGCCATGGTTGGGTTCTGCCTTTGCCACTTTGAATATTCTTAAAGACATGATCATCAAAGCTAAGACCAATAAGTGCGCACGTACTCAACTCTTGTGATTATCCTCTCATTCCCCCCCCAGAAATGCTCTCCGTCAATTACAAGACCGTTGCACGGCCTTTCTTTTCATCGTCAGTAATCACGGCGGAACTGCTTCATCGGAAGAGCAAAAGAAACTGGCATCCGGTGCAGAGAGGTACTATTCATTTTACGACTAGTCTTCGTGATATCAATTGACATTCACGTTAGGACGCTCGGGGAAATTTTCGATCGTATGAGGCCATGGTGCTCGATGTCTGCCATTAAAATGTTCATCAAGCAGGATGAATTGGCTGCTGAAATCCAGGATTGTCACACAGGAATCAATGATTGCATGACAAGACTCCAGGTACTGTATCAATTATCATGTGGGAAGCAATCATCTCATGCATCATAAAGATCACTGCTGCCTTAGAGAGTCAGAATTGGCAAGTTGCCCTCAGCGCCAACTTAGAACGTGACTGGAGCGAAATAATCGAATACCTATCTGACTCAAGAAATACACAAAATATCACCCTCGAAACCGTACGGAAAACCAGTGCGGATGTACAGGCTCTCATGAAATTAATGCAACAGGTTCGTTGGTCGTCCTCATCCCTTGGTCACCTGGGTCACCTAATACATAGAATCTTAATATGGATGGTGGAAGCAATCCAGGGCTCGGAGCCAACCTATATCGTCTGCAAAAGTCATCCAACACCATGTTGGTGAATATGAACCTAAGGAGGGGAGAAGTTCGTCGAGTTGGCGAATACCCTGTTAGCGGAACTAATACCATGGATATCTGGGAGGGCGTATATCTGAACGAAGAGAAAGTGGCCATTAAGGTCATACGCGCGGTCCACGTTAGTCCGAAGAGTTTGCAGGTGGGAATACTTGTTGCATTTCCATTCTTACTGAGAGCCATTTCAGCGGTTTACTAGGGAAGTCAATATCTGGAGGCGTGTATGGGAGACCGACCAAGGACGCCACATTCTTCCCCTTTATGGGTTCTGCCAGACTGATGGACCTTTCCCGTGCGTCGCCAGGTCTGAACGCATCTTCATGTATTGATGCTGTAATGAAATAGCTACGTGGTCAGTCCATGGATGCCACACGGCACCGTCGATAACTATGTGAAACAGTACCCGGACGTCGACCATCACGCGCTGGTGAGACTTTGGGCTTGTAATTCCACGAATTAGCTGACGAATCTGTATAGATTAAGCACATTGGCGAGGGTATTAATTTACTCCATACTATGGTGCCTCCTATTGTTCACGGTGATATCAGAGGAGTGAGTAGAGACCACGAACCAAGGCTCGTGATTAACAGATAGTTTTTCAAGGCGAATATTTTTATTAATGGGATGGGGAAACCCCTCCTGGCTGATTTCGGTTTTTCGAGAGTATGCTGCGTATTGAATCTATCAAGGGGGGCTCCTGATCATTTTTAGATCGTCGAGGATATCACAGGTGTGGCTATTACGCAATCAACTGGGTGAGTGCTTAAGTTAACGCTTTCATCGCCATTATGATCAAGTATTTCAGTGGTTTGGATTCCCAAAGATGGGCCGCCCGTGAGCTATGTTTGGGAGGAAAACTTACTCCGAAAGCAGACATCTATTCATTCGGAATGACGATTTTGGAGGTCAGTTAAATCGTAATGACAGTTTAAACCATCCTGGTTCTGACGTCGTATCTGGTAGCTTATGTCCCACCAGAAGCCTTGGCCACTCGTTAGGTTACCCCACCATGTAGTTCTCAAAGTGGCTGAAAACGAAAAGCCACCCAGGCCTTCCGATACTTCAGCTATTACCAGAGGTTTAGACGATCGCTTGTGGAAATTGTTATTGAGGTGCTGGGATGAACCGGAGCATAGGCCAACAATGGCAGAACTCCTTACCTTACTGTCCGAATAATTGTACTGAAGACTTACATAAGTGTATCGATGCTATGTCATTTCGTGTTTTTAAGTGACTTATTTGAACACAAGTGCAGAGCCCTCTTCATCAGCCTTCTCATGCACCCGTTCGCGTCTTATGTTCTGCGAAGCTATTATCGAGCCACGGGGTGGAACGAAGACAACCTTTTCGCTAACTTAACCAGGTCCTCTGCTGGTAGGTTTTTATATACAATCAGCTTTGAATATTCATGCGTATAGCCTACAGCAATCCTGGATTTCAATGTCCCAAGGGGTCTATCCTTATCTGTTTCCAAGTCCCCAAATTCGTTCTTCAATACGTCTTACACCATGAATGCTTTGCCGTCATTAAATGGCTCGGTTGGATATATTTTCACTTCGTGCGAGCTTGACATCAAGAATTCTGGTGATGTCCGTTTGAAGGACATGGCAGAGCGCTTCAAAGTATACGACCACCCTCGCAGACCCGAAGGTAAGGAAGAGGTGTGGTTGGCTGGCGAAAGAGTCGACACTCGAGGTCCGTGCTCCTTCCTATACTTTCTACTTTACATTTTGAATCAAAATTGACCAACAGAAGACAGACTACCTTCTCTATGGACGCCTATACCTCCCCACCGGTCGACTGGACGCTTTGTACTCAACTCGTCTTTCGTCCACCATGCAAGCGCTAGTTGCAGCTATCTCTGATCCGCGGTCGAGTTTTATCGCAGAAGGGAGGGCACGTGGAGACAATGTCAGCAATGTCATGCTAAGTCTGCAACACGACCTCGGGAAATGGTGCACTGAATATACCTGGAGTGCTGAGGATGGTATGTGGGGAGTTCGCGTCTTGCATAACTTTGGCAGGCTGGGGAGTCCTGCCCAATCGTTAGAGGAATCCACGATTAATCCACGACCAAAACGGGTTGACGAAGAAGACGCTACGGGTGGAGGTCTCAAGGGCCGCGTATCGGCTGGAGCTGAGCTCTATGCCAGCGCCAAAGAAAAGAGTGCAGGAGGTAATTCTATTTTTGTTCGACAGTAAACAATTTCTGATGTGATTTCTCAAGTGTCACTGGGAGTACGGTTCACCACACTGCCCGATGCCAGCCTCCAGGTTTCATCTCGTGGAACTGTTCAGCCTCCAACCACAATCACTGGCTTATTTAATCCAATGATGGGCCATCTATCAGCAGCTTACGCAGCCAGGGTCTCTCAAGATCTGTCGCTCTGTTCTCGCTTCGACTTCAATGTTTATAGCTACGATAGTGAATGGACAATGGGTGCTGAATGGTGGATGCGGCGCTCAAGTCCCGAGCCAGCCGTGCAAAAGATAGAGACCAGACCCAACTTTGTGCATCCTCAGAAGCGGGATGAGCTACTGTCCTCTTCAACATCTGACCCAACGGGGGTCGTGAAAGCGAGGATCTCAACGAACAACGTCAGTCCTCACGTCCTGCAAGGTCCTTATTACTAATTGTTGGACAGAACGTTTCACTGTTGTGGGAAGGTCGACTCAAGAGGATGTTAGTTAGTCTAGGCGTCATTTCGGACTTGTCCAGTCGTTCCAAACCGATTAAAGCCATCGGACTTGAGTTGTCTTATTTCAGTATTGAGTGATCATGTTGGAGTTTTAGAATATAATCTATGAGCAGAGCCGAAATCAGTGGGAATAAGCATGAATTGTATGTTACACAACTGCGTTTTGGAGAATGTACAGATCAGAATGAAGAGGGGGGTTATAGATAAAAGGCTAGATATAATAGTTGCTGTTTTCTGTGCAGAACACCGAAATAAATGTTCTATGTACAAGTGAACGTTGTACCATGCAAGTCAGTGTAGCGCATCCAGGAAGAGTACGAGGGTTCATCATGCAATTTATAACTGGATACCCTGAGTGCGGGACACTTGTCCAAGTCCACCAATCGTCCTCGCTAGTCTGGAAATGGCTTCACCCGTGATGACTGGGCGTGATGTGTGATGAGTCCGATGACTGGGCCCTCCGGTAGGAGGTGATGAATGATTCCGCGAGTGGGTGTAAACGTGTTTTCCAAGTGGCGAGGATGCGCCTGAACGACTCGACCTAGGGGCCTGACTTGGCCTTGTTTCCGTGTGGGAACGTCCATGACTGCGACTATATGAGTGATTCTTGACTGAAGCAGTTTGATCAGGCAGTAAACAAGAAGCTGAACGGGATTCAAGATGACCCGCCGGGGCGTGGATCGATGCAGACAAGCTCCGTTCATCGGAGGAACGTGACCGTGGCTCGATCGCAGCAAGCTCCCTCGACGATGGTGCATGGATCGATCCTGATATACCCTCGCACGTAGAAATTAAACCATCGTCCGTGGAGGATTCAGATGATTTAAGGGGAGGGTTCACCGCTTCGTCGATGGATCCTTCAGCTTGGGGAACTAGTGGTAGATGCTCAGGAGATTTGGTGTCGGTAGCTAGGGGTACAGATGGAGACTGGGCGAAGACTTCTGAAGTACTGACATCAGAGGACTGTTCAGATATAGGAGTTGTAAGGTTGTCAGTCTGCACGGGATCTGTTGATAAATGTGTCGACACTGGGTCATTAAACTCTTCATTAGCCTCTGCGTCTGCATCGCTGTATGTCTCCATGTCTTGATGATAGGATACCTCGCGTTCGATGTCCAAACGGGGCTCCGGTAATTGTTTCAATGCATCGGCCAAGATGGGCGAGATACCCTCATTTCGTTCCCCATTTACCGTATTATTCGTGGTTGTCACACCCCAATCATCGAGATCGGGTAGGGAGTCATCCTCCTCACCAGCCCAATCGATGTGGCTCCCTGGAGTTGTCGGACGGTTTTCAGCCATTGCGACAGCCCTGACTCGTTCAACCAGGGCCTCGATATCATGGCGGACTTCCGCCTCGTGAGAAGCCGCCAGATGAGGTGGGATATCTTTGCGAATAGCTGCAGGAGGGTGTGTGGAACCATTCCTGGCTCTCGGAAGTTTCAAGGGAGCCTGGGAAGATGGTGGCTTCAAGTTACGGTCCGAAGGGGCCTTGCTTTGTTGGTGAGAACGGCGATTGCGATTGGAGGAGCGAGGATTAGAATGCATAACTGGTGATGTTTCAGAAGGAGGAGGGGCTATTACAAGTGTCGGAGTGACGCGGGATGTCCGTCTGGATGGTGGCTTCGATTTAGCACCGCGCTCGGGGCGGCCAATTGGTTTATCAAGCACCAACATGGACGCCGGACCCTTGGCAAGAGCTTCAGTTTGAGGTCCAACAGTGTCGGAGAGAAGACGGCCTTCGAGCCTCTCGGCTTTGACCGCACTACCCAAGGTACTTGATGGTCGACCACCACCGCGACCTCCTCTGTTACTTCGACCACCTCTTGCTCTACTAATCCCACGGAATGCTGACCCAGACTCCCCATTTCTCAAACTGCTGAGATCCCGAATATGCGGTGACCCTGGTGGAGCAGGACCAGGAGTGCTCGATGTGGTTCGAGAGGTCTGAGTTGCCATGATTAGACCCTAATTAGGTGCACTCCGGTGGATATCGTCTGATTGAGATCTCGAGTGTTAACTGTGGATTGTCCTCAGTCCCACATACTGAACAGGAGAATGCGACTGACGATGAAGAATGGCGGGGGAGAACGGTCTTTCTTGACAAAAAAAATGGGTGAAGAACAGTAACACGTTTTGCAGAAAATGAGGATGAGAATGAAGATGGTGCGTGTCCAGTATGTAGTCTGGTTGTTGAAATTAGAATTGGGGTGACTTGGACAAGCCAAACATTGCAAAGCAACTCAAGTGTCCTTCGCAGTGATCCGACACAAAAGCACCTGCAGCCATGTCCAAGGCATCGCAACCAGAGCTCAAAAAGGTTTGGAAGCAAGGCTTGTGTACTTTGGAATGATGCTGAAAACTTGTCGCAGTTCATGGACAAGAAGTTGTTCATCCATCTCCAAGGTGGACGGAAAGTCAGCGGAATCCTCCGCGGTTATGATCTTTTCCTAAATCTTGTGATCGATGATGCACTAGAAGAGACAACGCCTGCACAGAAGCATCCTATCGGCATGGTAGTATGTAGTCTTTCCGTTCTCCTCGATCCCTTGTCTTATATCCTGCATAGGTCATACGTGGCAACAGTGTTACCTCGATGGAAATTTTGGAGGCGATGCGATAGAAGATATCTTAACGCGCAGTCACAAAATACCGTATGTTTCATGCCTTCCTGTAGCCGTTTCCTCACATATACATATCTGCAACCACCTCAGTCAGTATGTTCCTGCGTAAATGCCAAACCTCGCACTTTTTGCGTTGGCCTGGCTCGCAACTGCCGGAATTGTGCTAGGATCATGGCAATTGGCCATCAAGTTACTGTAATGACATCAGAATGTTGGCAGATCTCTGTGCGATGCATGTTGTACCAGTCGAAGCCCGTAAGCACCGGTTCTCTGGACATGAAGAACAGATACATCGGCTTTGGGAAGTCGTCAGTGTACAAGGTGAAGAAACTTTTTGGTCAGCGCGACCAGCGTATGTAGTTCGTTTGCTCTTTCAACAACTGTCACTGCAAGTAGATGACTACTACGAATAATGCTAGTGTCGGAGTTTGAATTGTTTCACGAGGGGAGTCCCCTGCACTGGTACAGTGATGAGCGGCCTCGCACATGAACTCTTAGCCGACATCGAAGATATCTCTGGTGGCGAAGAGGATGACTACCAAGAGGATAGCGAACCCCAAAGAGATATCGCGAGCCCTGCACCAAAGGGGCTGAAGCGCAAGTTGGACGACGATGCGGATATGTCAGACGTGGATGAAGGTGTAGGAGAGGCAAGCACTGACGGGCAGGGCGTGGTGGGGGGTCTTGTACTCGAGGGCGGCGTCAAGCCGGCGGATGAGCTAGATGCGGAGGACGTACAGCAAATGGACCTAGCAGGCATAGAAGACGTGGGCTCAATAGCAAAGCTAGAAGACAGCAAGCGTATGGCAGACATTCTGAAGGCGAGAACCTTGTAAACTGACGCTGTGTTTGTGTGCTGATGGTTAATTCCTAGGAAATCGAGAAATTCCAGGCGAACCCCAGTTCAGCGGATGCTATATCACTGCCAGTTCACCTGAATGCAGAGTACAACCTAATTGTCCAAGCCAATAACTTGTCTGTAGATGTCGATAATGAGATTCTTGTGGTACACAAGGTTAGTTGTCTTGAAGATATTTCCATCTCACCTGATGGATATATCATTAGTTCATTCGTGATCACTATGCACCCAAATTCCCCGAGTTGGAGCAACTTATACCAGATCCCACCCAGTACATTCGTGCTGTACGCGTTCTTGCTAACAACGAGGAATGTATACTTTTGTTTTACCTCCCTTACAAGTTGATTGACTGTGCATACAGGACCCAAAAAAGCTGGACCTCTCTGGAGTGTTACCTCCTGCAGTAATTATGAGTGTTCTCATCACTGCAACAACAAGCTCTGGTAAGCCTCTCACGGGAGTGCAGTGGACAGCCGTGGAGAGGGCTTGTGACCTTGCAGATCGGCTGGAAGAGGTCCGCAAAAAGGTTTGCCCTTTCATTCTTAAGCTTGATGTCATTCATTCTTGCTTGTAGATATTTATGTACGTCAGCTCAAGAATGAATGTTCTAGCTCCCAACCTATCAGCTATTGTTGGTACCACTACAGCGGCGAAGCTACTTGGTGTTGCAGGTGGTCTCAATGCCCTCGCAAAAATGCCTTCATGCAATGCCCATGTAAGTAAGATTTTTTCAGCACTTGTGAGTGTGTGGTTTCAAGACTCTTTCTTTTCCCTAGCTACTTGGTGCGCAGAAGAAATTGGCACTTGGATTCTCGACCGCTACGCAGCGTCGGCACACGGGTTTCGTTTTCCAGTCTGAATTGATTCAGCAAACACCATCGGAATACCAATTGAAAGTACAACGAACCGTAAGCGCGAAATGCGTGCTCGCTGCTCGTATGGACCTGGAGAAAACACGCGGAGATGGTGAGGACACCCTTTTGTCTTTATATGGTCCTTAACTTCTTCGCACAGGTTCATACGGACAGGAGCTGCGAGAGAAAATCGAAAAACACGTTGACCGGTTAGCGGCGCCTCCACCGGCCAAAATTACTAAGGCGTTGCCTATTCCTAATGACGGTCCCAAGAAGCGGCGAGGAGGAAGACGGTTCGTCTTTCATTTTATGATTCGTATTCAAAGCTGATTTGTGGTATTTAGAGCTCGTAAAGCCAAGGAAGCCTACGCGCAGACAGAACTTCGGAAACTTCAGAATCGCATGGCATTTGGACAAGCTGAAGAAGAGGTCGGTGCGTTTGACCAGACAAAGGGTCTTGGTATGATCGGCGTGGGTACCGGAAAGGTGCGAGCTGGCTTGGGAGAAGCCAAGAGTCGCGGTAAGATATTTTGATTGGCTGTCTGGTGACAGAATTTCTCATCTCGCTGCGCAAACCAGCCAAATTATCGAAAGCGAACAAACTTCGCACAGCTATGCTTACGCGTAGTGGTGGTGCAGCAACATCAGGGACAGCTACATCCCTTACTGTTACGCCCGTGCAAGGTTTGGTTTGGTATATATATATTTTTTGCGTTGTCCTCAACTATTGATAGGCTTCGAGCTTAACCGGGCAGCAATGGCTCAACGTGTCAAAGAAGCAAATGACCGTTGGTTTGCTGGTGGTACTTTCTCATTTGCAGGGCAGAAAGGTGGCACAAATTAAGGCTTAGCGAACTTGCCCTTTGTAACTTACTGTGTCATCGGGAGGTGTTATCGTGCTATTCCCCTCGAATAATTAGTTCAATGCGATGATATTACATGAGATAGACGTCCTTGTCTATCATTCTGAATGCATGGAAAGAAGGTGAATCGACTCGAAACATAGTAGTAAACCACTAAGCAAGTTGACCAGTTGACGTGGTCTCCCCCGTCACGGTATTCTGAGTGACATCCATGTAGTCAGTCTGTTTAGTACGCTTCGACCGGTAGTCCCGAATTGCGGAACGGATAGCATCCTCTGCCAACACTGAGAGAAAGACATCATCAAGTGAGTAAGAACCATGGCTAGTAACCTACTCGAGCAGTGAAGTTTCACGGGTGGTAAGCACAACTCCTTGGCAATCTCCGTGTTCTTAATCCTCCCAGCCTCGTCTAGGCTGAGACCTTTAACGCGCTCCGTCAAGTATGAACTGGATGCGATCGCACTGCCGCATCCAAAGGTCTTGAACTTGACGTCGCTGATAACGCCGTTCTCGTCCACACGAATTTGAAGCTTCATAACATCGCCACAACTGAATAAACCGCAGAGCAGTAAATAACCGACAGACATAGCTATGACGAACAGAACGACGTACGCAGGTGCACCAACTAGCCCCGTGCCCACATCAATGTCGCCTTTTGGGAGAGAGCCCACATTTCTTGGGTTCTCGTAGTGAGAGATGACCTTTTCGTGGTACCCACGAGAGAGTGCGGGTGTCAGACTTGCCCTTGACACCGGTGGGCGAGTCGAATTAACGACGGCCTTGCTCAGTACTGAGCGGATCATGGTGGATGATGAAAGAAAGGCGAATGGTGGAGGCGTTCGTCGGAGCATATATTTACGTCATCTTGTGGATGACAAATACTTATCAGATAACGTAAACCTTGCTTCCATGTCCCGGCCACAACTCACCCAACCCGCTGCAGATGCCCTTCCACCTACTGCGAGGGCCATAGCCCTACTCTTGGCATCCACACCAGCCGTGCAAGATGCCCAGCCAGGCGTTCTCCACCAACTCCTCGAGTTCGCGCACAGGTATACGGTGCAAGTCCTATCGGATGCACAGGTATACGCAGATCATGCAGGCCGTTCTGGCACCTCTAAAATCGAAATGGATGACATTGTCCTCGCGGTGCAAGCCCGTGTCGGTTGGGAATTTGGTGGTCGGATTCCAAAGGAAGTGCGTTGTGTCCAGAACGCAATTCGTGACCCGCCAGTGTTGATATTCCCCGCTCTAGTACCTCCTCTCGCTAGCGTCACAAACAAATGCAACACCTCTCCCGGCCGTACCGGAAGTTTTTGGCGTCCGTTTACCGCCAGTATCAGAGACCCTCTCCTCTGTCAACTTCGAGTTGGTACCAAACAAAGCTCCTCCCCCTGTCAAACTTTATGATGAAGAAACAGAAGAAGTCGAAGAGGAGGAACAGGAAGCGCCAGGGGAACAGGAAGATGAAGAGGAGGATGCTGACATGGAACCCGCAGCCATCCCCGTCTCCAACGCACCAATCACCCCGACTGACGTGGAGATGGCTGCTAGTACACCGGCAAGCGCGCCAGTTGTAGCGAGTGGCGGAGCGGATGAAGGTAGTGATGTAGGGGAAGAGGCGGATCTGTTTGGTGGCACTGGCGATGACGAGGACGACGATGGAAGCGCTGGCGATGATGCAATGGAAGAAGTCCATACCGATGGACCTTCAAATGGAGTGAAACGAAAACTGGTGGAAGAGGAAGATTACGATTAGATCGCCTATACCTCTTGGGACGCAGTGTTCTAAAACATATGCTAACTACAGTCTAATAGTAATACTATGTATGTCCACTAATTACAAGGTGGTCATATATTGAGGCATAAAGATGACGACGAAGGCATGATTAGTCCACCTCACTTGCCAAGAATGACGGAGAGGACAGCGGCCAATAGTGCAAGAACTATTAAAATTATCACGCTCCATGCTGTGTTGTGTACATCAGTGAAAGTCGAGGGAACATGTCAGGATACTAACGGAGACCACCAAACTTCTCCGGTATGGTGACGACACGCATTAAGCTGTCGACTCCTCCAGAAACCAGTATCCTTGACGATGGATTGAAGCGCAGTGTTGTTATCGGGAATTCATGGGCTTTCAAGATTGACAGCAAGGGCTATAATATATCCGGGGATCAGTCATCAAAAGAGAAGGCCATCAGAGAATACCATACTGCAAGTGTGTTCGCGTCCAGCACGCCCAGACTGTAGTCGGACACACCAAACGCCAGTAGCCTTCCATCGAGACTTGTTATGTTACTCAGTCTATATCAGACCCCAGAATGACATTTCGCACCTGACATCGAAGCACGTCAGATTGCCATCGCCTATTTTTCGTGACGCCTCGAGCGTGGCGGAAAACGTGATATCATCGGGTGCAGAAATCTTCCATTTTTGCACATACGCCTGTTTTTTTGCTGTCTTCGCTTTTCGTGCTCGGGGGAGGGTAACGTTGACAACCGAATAGAGGAGGTCAGCCTTAGTGGGATGTAGCCTGAACTCCAAACGCCGGATCAGCTTTATCCAGTAAATACGCTAAACTACACGCACCTTGCAGCACGGAAGGTAGCAATTGCACCAATAGGGATGCCAGAGATAGGGGGTATGTCAATAGTTTTTACCAGCGTTAGTTCTGGTAGAATATTAGGGGGAACTGGTAGACTGTCCTCCTTGCCATCCTTTCCTCTGCCCTTCTCCCTGCATCGCAGAGAAGGGGGAAGGACGTAGACAAATAAATTGGAAGTCGTTGTTAATATGAGCTGCATCGATCAGGTGGTGACGCTGCAAAGCATTGGATTTTAACGTACGTGTGATGCAGACAGCGTAGCGTCATATATCTCGCCCTTGGGCACATGGACGGGCTGGGCCACAGGAAAGAGGCTATTATGAGCCAGGAGTGCGAGCTATCGCTTTGTGGTCAGTGATACAACTAAACTGGCCCCATGATGCTAGTACGCACATCATGTTCTCCAGCAACTGCCACAATACAAGCATCAGGGGACAACACAGTCACACGCTGAAGGGAAGTTAAGCAGGTGACAGCCACGATCTTGGAGGTCGCACCTGGTAGTCTTCCTTATTTGCAAGAGATAATGTTCCACGAGTTGCGAGAGGGGTAAACCTGACTTATACGTATCACACACGACGGCGATGGCATCCATAGGACTCACTTGTGCTGATCACCGCTTATAGAGAATTTTCTGCAGTTTTCATTCTCTCCTTGTTCCAGCTTTGCTACGGAGCTGTTGATACCACACACTATGGTTTGACTCTGTACTGTCGTAATTCGAGGAACCTAACAGCACGGTTGTAGTTTGACCATACCTCGAGATGGGCAGCCATGCTCATAGGAGCATCCTCGTCTTTATCCAGTTCAAGTTCGCTTAACGTCTCTAGTTGGCGACTCTTGGATATGCGGAATAATCTCTGACCAACGCTGGCTTAACAACGTATCTCGCAAGACAAGGGGGCAAGCTTACGAGCTTATTCTTTATGCCGCTTCTCGAAGTACCTCCGCCACCACCAGCGACGAGGAGATCGTCTGCGATGAATGTACATGAATAAACGGGATATGCTGGTAGAGGGTGAGCAGTATGCTGAGCACGCATGGTAGTCGGTACACTAGGAGCGAGCACGGAAGCAACTGAGGACGTGTCCTTGCATATGGGAACTGCCTTCTATTTATGGATGTGATTGGCTGGCCGAGGGACGCTGGCATCAACGTTGCTCCCGCATTGCAGACTCGGTGCTGCAGTGTACTGACTGCTGTGTTTGATACCTGACGGGAGTATCCCCTCACGGCCATTTGGGCGTAGGCACAAATATCCCCCCTCCCAGTTATAAAGGCCGTACCGAAAACGATACCCTTCATTGGCACGTTCATCAAGAGATATATTTCAAACCACATGATGACCACTGACGACCCAAGCATTCATCTCCCCCATCTGACCCTGCAAACTCTTGTTGGAATTGGAGTAGCCATCACGGGCAACATCCTGATTTCACTGGCTCTGAATCTCCAGAAATTAGCCCATCGGCGCCTTGACCGGGAACGCGATAAAGTTAAAAGTGAAAGGGAGAGGGAGGCTGGAGTTTTAGCTCACAATGGAAATTGTGGTCACCATTCGACGCGTGATCCTGGTGCCCCACCCAATGGAGTCGGAAGTCATCAGGTCGTGCAGGAGGTTCTACCTCTAGAATCACAACCGCTCATTCATCCCAGATCTAATAGTTTCCCCCTTCCTTCAAGCTACGGGTCACGGAACAGCGACGTATCCTTGGTGGGCGATGATACACGAAGCGGAGTGAGCACTAATACTGGTCGCTCGAGGCGGCGTCAAAGAAGGACAACTGTCGCCTCGCGGTTGGTGCCATTGCGTCTGAACTTTGGAATATCCTCCCGGGATCCAGTTAGGGAAAATCCCCTCATCTTGGACAGTGGGATGGTACCCGAAGATCGGTCCGGTCGAAAGCGGCACCGGCCAAAAAGGACATACCTTCCATCTAGCGAAGAGAGAAACGAGGGCGACTACTTGCGCTCCAAGTTATGGTCAGCTTTGGGTGTCCACAATAGAGGTTTCAGCTTTCTCACTCGGATCACAGGTGGCTTGGGTTTGTACTGATGAATGTCGGTGAAACGGGAAATTTTATTTCGTATGCCTTTGCACCTGCCTCCATTGTTGCACCTCTCGGGACGGTAAGCTGATGCTACCTGGTACGTGGGAGACCGTAACCTGAGAAATAACGGCCTAGTTTGCACTGGTAGCCAACTGCTTTTTCGCACCATTAATGCTAAAGGAACGTTTCCGCTCGGTGAGATGTACCCAATGGGTTGTTAATCAATGCTTAGATATGTCGATAGCGCGATCTCCTGGGAATTCTGTTGGCAGTGATCGGTGCATCAACGGTAGTCCTTTCCTCGCCTTCGTCCAACGGAGTGCCACCTCTTACAGCTGATGCATTGATGGAAGCAATAACACAGCGTTCATTTGTGATCTTCTCTACTGTATACGCTTCTTCAGCTATTATTCTTGGAGGACTTAGCGAAGGTCGTATTGGAAGGCAGATCGTCCTCGTCGATGTTGGACTTTGTGCTATCTTTGGTGAGCACGCGACGTGTGAGCCGGATATGGTGGGAAGTTGACCATGTCATACCCCACAGGTGGATTCACTGTTCTGGCCACGAAGGCGACCTCTACACTTCTTACGAAAGAATGGGGGAATATGCTTACCAAATGGATTACATATCCGGTGCTTGCAGTGTGTTCCATTACTTTTTCGTGTTAGTTGGGGCGGCTGATGAACGACTGCTGGCAGGTGCTACTCCTGACGGGGGTGCTTCAGATTCGATATCTGAATCGTGCGCTGAAGCGCTTTCACTCCAAGACCGTGATACCCACACAGTTTGTGTTGTTCACGCTGTCAGCTGTCGTTGGGTCTGCCGTATTGTATGGAGACTTTCGACGCGCAACATTCCATCAGATGGTGACGTTCTTGTATGGCTGTGCTGCTACGTTCGTGGGCGTGTATGTGATTGCATGGGGCTCAAATGGCTCCGAGGGGGAGAGAGATGGGGGGGATACCGAGCGGGGCTCGGGCTCGGATGATGAATTAAGATCGGCGCATGGGACAAGGTCGGAGGGGAGCGCAACGGTGGGTTCAGTGCGGTCACGAACCAGCACTGTGGCTGTATCGAAAGCCTCAAGTGAGGTGCCTGTGCTGAGGAACAAAGCAAGCACGATGAGTGTGGTTGGGTACTCTCCTTTGCAGCAGGTGCTGGTGCACACGCCACCGCGGGATTCGCGCGTGAGTGGGGAGACGGGAGGTGGCGGGAGCGTGTCAGGAAATGGGCGGGGCCGATGACATATGCACGAAAGGAAACCTCAGAGCTGTTTTTATGTATGCACCTCTTGTCCATGATATATGACGAAAAAGGAAACCAGAGAATGGAAGCAGTATTTGATGACGTCAGTAAGCGGAGCTCCAAAGCTATTAGCCAGGGCACAAAAGGACGCGCGCAGGACACACGCTGTGCAGGCAGCCTCGTTCTCTCATCCGCCAACTCACAACACGTCCCAGCTATCTTATATTCGCAATGCCAACGGTAGTCGCCGCTTTTAAGAGTAGGTCCCCCTCCGCCAGTGTCTCTCGCCTGCCATCGTCCACCAGCGCTCATCAACAACAGATCTTATCCGCAAGCACCACCACCCTCACCAACGGCAACCCGGTACAGATGATCAACAGGACATCATTAGACACCAGCAGCCAAAACATGACTTGCCGAAACAAGCCCCCCCTCCGCAACCTACCCCGGAAGCACCTAAGGATCCGGGAGTGTCACTCCCGGAAGATTGCGAACCAAAGGCCAAAATGCCCTCTTACAAGGGCCTCGAAAACTTCAAGTTGCTGGAAAAAATGGGCGAGTCAGTACCGTTCATATTCTTTAGTAATCGCACGCCTTACCGCGTATTTTCCCAGTGGCGCATTTTCCAGCGTCTACAAGGCGATCAACCTCGCAACTAATGAGAAAGTCGCAGGTGAGTCCACCGTCCCTGTTACCTATATGATTCCAATGACCGATTCAATCATCAAGTCAAGGTGGTTCGCAAGTTTGAGCTAAATGCGTCTCAGGTCAGTGCACCGGTGTTAACCTCGTCCTTCCAGTAGTTCATATTACTCCGTGCATCCTCCCTGTTTCTCCTGTTTCCCTCTGTATGCGCTGCTCTTGCCACATGTCAGGCTGGCGAGAATCATCTCAGTCCCCGCTTTAGGAAAAAACCGCGCGCAACAGAGGTGACACCCTCCTTTTTTTCCTCCCGCTTCGTTTGCTCTGGGGCTCACTACCATTTATTTTCTAATCCCAGCGCGCGAATATCCTCAAAGGTAATATTCCATGTTTATATTCGCAGTAGTTTCTCTGATTTACTTGTAGAGGTACAAATTATGCGGGGTATCAACCACCCATCAATTGTAAAACTTCTGTCATTTTCGGAATCTACAGAATATTACTTCCTTGTCCTAGAATGTGCGTCTCCACTCTACAGTGTTACTATAGCTATATGTCAACTTTATTTTAGTGATGGGGGGTGGAGAGCTATTCCACCAAATCGTCAAACTTACATATTTTAGTGAAAACCTTTCGAGACACGTCATCCTTCAGGTTGCTCATGGGATTCGATATCTCCACGAAGAGCGTGGCGTTGTCCACCGGTGAGTAATATTCCACTTACCTCACACCTTACTGACATGGTCATTAGTGATATCAAGCCCGAGAATTTACTATTTGAACGGATACCCATCGTCCCTTCGCAGAGTCCCGTACTCCGACCGTACGACGAAGACAAAGAAGACGAGGGCCAATTTATCCCCGGCGTCGGTGGCGGTGGCATCGGGCGAATCAAAATTGCTGACTTTGGACTTTCAAAAGTAGTTTGGAACGAGGAGACAATGACCCCGTGCGGAACCGTAGGATACACCGCACCCGAAATAGTGAAAGACGAGCGCTATTCCAAGAGCGTCGATATGTGGGCACTGGGTTGTGTGCTATACACGCTACTTTGTGGATTCCCTCCTTTCTACGACGAAAGTATCAACGTCCTTACGGAGAAAGTCGCAAGAGGATATTACACGTTTTTGAGCCCCTGGTGGGATGATATCAGTCACTCGGGTATGATGATATTTACCATGTGACGCCTGCAACAGACTGATTCCCGTTTGTAGCCAAAGATCTCATCCAACACTTATTATGTGTTGACCCCGCGCAGCGGTATACCATAGATGAATTCCTTGCACATCCATGGTGCAACGAGGCTCCAGCGCCACCGCCACTACCAACGCCTAAATTTGTGCGGGAACCTCTCGATTCGCCACTCTTGGCGGCAGCACGTGGCCTTGGTGACGCACGCTCCCCCGGTCTGGCAACGCTGAAGGAAGCGTTCGACATTACATATGCCGTCCACCGAATGGAGGAAGAAGGAGCCCGTCGCCGTGCGTACAACGGACGTGGAGGGGCTGGAACTAGAGGCTTCTTGCAGGGGCTAAACGAAGAGGATGAAAATTCTGATGCAGATGACGAAAGCGTCATCAACGAGGCTCGGCAAAGGCGTGGAGAGGGTTTGGATGACACGATACCTGCAGGCGCAAAAATCGCTCCCCTTCACTGCCAAGCAGGTGGTGGAAATCCTGATACCAACATATTAGGTGGCAGAGCCGGTCAGAGGGATCGGGCGCGTCACGGTGGCGCAAGGGGATTCGAGTTAGACTTGGACAATGCAACTCTACTAGGCCGTCGTCATAAGAAGACCATTAGCACTGGGGGTACCAGTCCATTGGTACAGACGGCCAGCGACGGTGCCAGCCCACAGTCACCAGGCAGTCCAATGCGCGTCGCCTAATACTTACGACTTGTACGCCTACCAATCACTGGCATGGTTTTGTTCAAAAAACCTGCCTTACCTTTCCTTCCACATATCTTCTTTCTGTAATCTTGTTTCACTTCTGCATTCTCCCATTCCCTATACCGCCCTTTGTATTTGCCCTATGGCTGTAATCCTGGCATCCCCATAAGCATCTGGGTGTCAACTCCTTTCTGTACACACCAATTGGACAGTGTGACACCTGGCGAATGACCAAACGATTTCATTGAACAGCATTTCGTAACTACGTCAGCTCATGGACGCCGCTGAACTGACTTACATAAATTGTATTGTCAGACTGATTATTTTGCAGCTAACCTCTATCAACGTCAAGTCCCGGTAAGGGTCACTCCTCAAGCTTCAAGTACCAAAATGGATGATCCTCCATCTTTCGTGATCCTGCGCCGGGTTTTCATCAAGAGGTATCGTCGACCGAATTGGTTGAGCTTCGGGACGGTAACATTCGATTTGCCACTCCCCGCGGGGGCATCTGGAAAGACACCGAATCCAGATGGTGCAAGTACAATCGCCTCTCCCGTCTATCATCCACGTGTCATTAGTCAAGGAAACACGCCAAGGAACGCACACACCTCGAGCTTGACCACACGACTGAAGGCGTCGTCGCCTGAGATATCTGCCGAGACGTGTTTCGACAAATGCTCCCACCAGGACGGGGAGGAAAATCTGTGTAAGATAGACACAGTACAAAGGTCAAGTAAGACAGGGGGAATGACAGTGGGCTCTGTCATCGACTAATTACTCCTTCAAATCAACAACTGTGGGAGTTGCGTGGACTCACCTTGTGTACTGATAATGACCCGCATAGCGAGGTGGCGTTGCTCGCGGGTCAATGTTAGAAGGGAATTGGTTAGTCCCGCTGCCTTGTTTGGAGACAGGTACTGAAGTTTATGTCAGATCACTGCAAAGGCCTGATGTGCATACATACCTTGTGAGCCTCGTCTACTACGAGAACCTTCCCCGTTTCGACATTCGCTCGAACGAAGAGACGCAATATGATCTCGAACAGACCGCATGCCGAAGCAGGGTCAAGGAATGGATCGGAAAGGTCTATAATGGTCAATTGACCAGCTGCAAAACGATTCTTGGGACGGGCGCCTTTTGCATTGTCAAGAAGCGACCTCAGTAGTGCCATACGCTGCTCTAAGCCAGCAATCTGAGCTGGATTGAAAGACTCCTTGCGTTCGTTCAGCTTCTCCATGAATCTTTCATACGTGAAATCTTCGCCGAGATCACGTAGAATCGACTACAAATTAATCAGCAGGAGCAATATGGCGACGGTGCCATGGCCACATACGAGCACGCCTTGAATGTAAAGTGGGGCTGATTCAGAAGATCCGACTGCCATCATGGACAGAAATGCCTGAGCATCTAACTCGTTCTTGTCGAATAGCAATGGTTCCACAGTAACTTTGTTGCCGAGTGGCGCATACACGGCTGTCATTGTTTTAAGAGATGATCGGGAGACATACACCTTGACCTTTGGGGTCTTGACTAATGGATTTTCTGAAAAGGCGGCCCATGCAGCTTCGCAAGGTCGGGCGCTAGCTCCTCCCTCACCGAAATGGAGGACGAGGCCGGATAATGATTTTCGCAAGGTGCCTATCGAGGGCAGATTCGGAATGAACATGTTTTCCAACAATACCGATACGGTATGTGATTTTCCAGACCCTTGAACTCCACAAATAACAGCCGAAAAGGGAGCATTCTACAATAACAATCAACAACGAGAAAGAGAGAATAATCATGCTTACGGTGTTAACATAGAGTCTGGGGTCGATGGGCGAGTATGATACGGAGCCATTACTACATGGAGATCAGCTCAGTCAGGGAATAAGTCGAAATGCTCGTACAATATATTCATGGTACGACCGAGGACACCATACTGTGTTGCCTGGTCATGGTAGCCAGCAGCTACATAAGCATCGCGGGTAATAATAGGAGCTGTGCGCAATTCGTGTTCTTTGCTGCGCCCCTTGGTGCTGGATGGACCGTCACTGAGAAGAAGCAGTTCGTCCTGAGGAACTTCAACTGTAGTCCTTGCAGGGAGCTTCAAGACTCACGTATGCAGTATCAGGTGACTGTTGAGATGCGAAACCATTTGTTACAGGATGTGCTGGCTAAAAGAATGATACTATTATCAGCACTATGGCACCATGGCCGTACAAAGTAAGAGGGGAGAGCCAACAGAACGTACCCTACTACCGTTGGTCATGGTCATATCAGTTCTGCCTATTGGAACTGAAGCCAAGGAAGGTGGAAGCTAATGAGAGGGTTGAGTGCGAATGCAAAACAAAACAAGACTGCATACCAAAGGTGCTTGCGAAGACGAGTCACTGGACTGCTCCCGTGTTGATAAGGAAGATCGATGGGGAGCCAAACCGCTATTCCCATTCGAGGTGGATACCTAACTCGTTGTAAATTTTCACCGGACACGTCCGTTCAAGGGAGAGTATCCTACGTCGGATGTATTTCTTCGAGACGTAGGCGAAGGGCGCGCAGCAACAGAAGAAAGAAACGATTTGCGGGCGGTAGTGGTATCAATGGAGCTGTTTGCGCTGCTCTTTTGACCGTTCATGAGGGGAGAATAAGGAAGTGCTAAGATGATTCGCGGAGACAGAGATGCCAAGGGACAGGAAGACTCTTATACATGCCAACGGGCTTCGAAGGGCGTGTACTACTCGTGGAGACCTGTGGGCGCATTCCCATAGAAAATCTCATGGAGAATGTGCGGAATCCTCGTTTTCGATGGAATTGAATATCCTGCAGAGTGTGACAACGAGTGGTGTGAAGTGACTATGTTCTGGCAAGCTCGCGACGGAAATTCGACGAGATAGAAGCCTATGACGGACCAACTGCATCAAGCAAGATGTAACCAGACTCATCGATGGAAAAGTGGTTTCCCCGGTGATTATATGCTATTAGTACAAGTGTATCCACAACCTGCAACACCACAAAATATTGCACTACCCCACCCTTTATGTAATATCGTCCCGATCGAGACTTTGCGACTCAGTCGGAGTCTGGTGGACTTTGAATGCGGCGCACTGTGCCTCGCGGAGCCAAAAAGCTAGTTCAAACATTCACCTCTACCTCGACCGTGTTTTGGTGGATACCAACTTAGATCCAGAATATGGCACTCTTCCAGGTCCCAGGGTGGTCTGTTCCCTCTACTCTAGTGCCTGCTTCAAAAAAGCGCAAACGCCGTGCCTCACACAGTCCCGATGATCTGCAGTCCGCCCAGGCCAATCTAGAGAAGTTGGTTAGAATGCTCGGCGATGACACCCGCAGCGGTGATTCCCAACCTTCTAAGAAGAAGGCTTCTGGCAAAGCAAGATCCCACAACAACGATGGTAACCGGAGTTCTCAGGCAGGGAAGGGGGATCCCTCGACGCCAAAGGACCCTAGCAGAAGCGCTCCCATTGCACCTAAGGGAAAGAAAAATAAGCACAATGAGTCGAAGAGTTCGAGTTCTGTGACAACCTCTGGACTCTCTGGCCCCACCTGGAAGCCTTCGAGGTCTAATCAAGGTCTCACGTCAATGCAGAAAAACATGAAAGAAAGCTTAGATGGTGCTCGCTTCAGGTGAGAGCTTCCATGATCATCGTTTTTATGCGTTCATATTCCTTTGCAAGGCTTATAAACGAGAAGCTGTACAAATCAGACAGTTCAGAGGCTGTCAAAATGATAAAAGAGGACCCCAAAGTCTTCCAGGATGTTAGTGATGTTTCCACCGTATTTTATTCGGAGTCCCGATCGATTGGACCTAGTACCATGCTGGTTTCAGACATCAGGTACAATCCTGGCCCTCTAATCCAGTCTCCCATTACATCGATGAGCTCTCGAAATATCCTCCCAAGTCGGTCATTGTAGATCTGGGATGCGGAGATGCTGCACTAGCCAAGGCTTTACATTCAAGAAGCATAAATGTGTTATCATTTGATCTTCTTTCCGATGGGGTCTTTGTTACCGAAGCCGATATCTGTTCACGTCTTCCGCTCCCTGGCTCGGAGCCGTTATCCCAAGAACCCACAGAAGGGGGAGGGCAGATCGTCGATGTTGTTGTCTGTGCATTAAGCCTCATGGGCATCAACTGGCCAGGATGCATAAGAGAGGCCTGGAGAATACTCCGTCCAGGGTACGCAGGGCAAACGTTCGTATGATGTGATACATAATTGCTTTCAGCAGGGGTGAACTGAAAATTGCCGAGGTTTCCAGTCGCTTCGGAACTGTGGATGAATTTGTTTCTTTGATTCGTGATGTTGGTTTCAAGCTCAAGAAGAAGGTAGGTGGTTCGGCGACACTTGCGTTCGCTCACTTGTTGAATGCCTTGTAGGACGATCGCAACACACACTTTACTCTGTTTCAGTTTAAAAAGATAGCGAGGGTTGCCAGGTCAGAACAGGAATGGACTGCTCTGATGTCACGAAGTGCTGTTTTGAAGCCATGCGAATACAAGCGACGCTGAATGCACGCAGCTTCTTGTCGTTTCGAGTGTAGCACAATTGTCTTAGCCCAGTTTAGAAAGAATGCTATCTACATAAATATAGCGACGTCGTACACCGCATACACACACCCTCTTCGCCTTACAACCATGCCAGGGAAGAACCGCCACGTTCTGTCACATCCCCTCGTCAATGCTCGCCTTTCGCACCTTCGTCTGACGACGACCAGTTCCAGAGATTTCCGTGAGGTAGGCACCGGGACAGAGTTGTCTGTCTTCTTTCGATAAAAGATGCGGGTTGCAGGGCATCCATGATATCAGTTTGATGTTGGGTATCGAGGCGTCTCGAGATCTAGAGGAGGAGAGTTTCCAAGGAGTGAGTGTCTCAGATGGTCCTGAGACGCGACTGCCAATGAGACCACGGAACTAGCAAACTCCCATCGCGCCTTTCACGGGCTCTTTCATCAAACCACGTATTGGATTAACCCCGATTCTGCGGGCAGGTCTGGGCATGACGGACGCGCTCCTCACCCTGTTTCCGTGAGTAGATCCCATCAATGTGCGTGGTCTTGGCCCTCCGCCTTGTAACTTGACGGTCCTGGATCAGAGCAGCGCCTGTATACCACATTGGGATATTTCGAGAGAAAGTCAGCCTACAACCCGTCGAGTGTATGTATTCGTTCAGCTAGCACCCTATACCCTATTACTTATAGGTATATTGGCAGATTATTCGAAGCTTCCTTCTACAAGAAACGTAGACATCTGCTTCCTTCTCGATCCTCTGGTCGCCACAGGCGGTACTGCATGTGCTGCCCTCACTATGCTGGTCGATTGGGGTGTCCCTGGTTAGTTTTGATCTTTGGCAGATCCCGAGAACTGCTAAAATGAGTTGTTCCAGTGTCTAATATCAAGTTACTTGTCGTGCTCGGATCTGAACAGGGCTTAGAGAACATAGAGAGACAGTTTCCAGGATTAGAGGTAATCGTTCTTCCATTCCCAGTGAAGACGGGGTGGTAATATTATGGACAGATCTGGGTTGCCGCTGTGGATCCAAGCATCACGGGGGACGGGCTGATCTATCCTGGCTTGGGTGACACTGTGAGTAAACCGCACTTGTATGTGGGATGACAGGCATTTAACTATGGTACTTGTAGGGTGATCGTTTGTTCAATACCATACAAGAATGACTAGTTAGTTAGTTATCATGGATTATGAAATGATTGCATCAACTTGCGTCATCGAGTCAGTAGTAAAAGTTTGCAGCGAGATGATCGACGGCATCCCTCAGTTACCATGCATCCAGAACCCTCGCAGGTCACAGAACCTTCAAAGAGGTCAGCGTCGGACCTCATAGAATGGATATCTTCGCGCACTTCCAACAGCTCCGCTGTTTACGTGTACGACGTAGCTGAGCAGGTTGGCTTCGGGGTGCTTGCAAAAGCATGGGCATCAGCCCAGCCTAACTCAGTCCCAGTCATTCCGCTCCAGACACGGGCTGGTGCTGGCCTTTCTCTCGTAGGGAGATTGTCGGAAGGCAGCAGCCAGGACGCCGTCGATGGATCCGTTTTGACTGCATTCACCTCTCCAACTGGACTTGCCGCAATGGCGCCGTCTCTTTCCTATCTCCCGCCACCATCCTCCCGCAGCAAACTCGTCATCCAGGTTCCTGCCGTTACACCTGCTGGTGACAAGTTCGCCCTTTCTTCCACCCTCGCTTCGCTGGCTGCCACACTGAGTCTTCTCCCCGACAATATCACCATCTTGCTCTCTGCAACGCCTCAGGAATCGGTCGATTTCGCTGCACTCGCGTACAAACTTGGTACCCATGTCGCCCACCTTTTCGATCACCACTGCGCAGCCAGGGAGATTGGCCACGAGCTTGTCTACCATTCCAATGCTGAAAGCCCTTCTTTCGGCGTGTTTGACGCATTCCGCCAAGCTGGATATACACCCTTCGAATTTGTTGGGGATGAGAATGCCCATACAGCACTTATCTTCCTCAATGGGCCGTTGGCCCTCGCTGCGAAACACCTTGCTAGTCGTCTCCAAGGTGTCGCGGTGGTGATCGTCAAGGTTCTCCGTCCATGGAATGATGTTGCTCTCCAAGAAATCATCCCTTCTTCTGTGGTAGAAATCTATGTTTTCGACGATACTCCGAACGATACTACTCAGGGGCCTCTCTTCATGGACGTTTTTTCGTCCTTATATGACCCCCTCTCTCCTGGGCGAATCATTCGCTCTCAACGTATTGTCCCTGAAAAAACACAACTATTCCAATCTCACCCATGCCAGTTTGCTAGCCATCTTTCCAAGCTTGTCAAGGATTCCTCTCGTCCACTCGAGGTAGAAACTCCACCTTCGTTCACCAAGCTTCTGTTCCTCAGCACACCGTCCGCCAGTCTGTCATTCTTCCACCAGCTTGTTGCGGATACGTTCTCCAGGGCAGCATCACTGCGTCGGGTAACTGGGCATGACGTGCTCAGTACGCCAGGGGCGTTGACGGCTGACAGGGTAGTCGTTGGACCCAAAACAGATTCTCAGAAGTTCCTACCACTCTCGGTCATTTTTCCTCTAGATGGAAGTGAGAAGGCCGATTTCATTTGTATCCTAGATCCCACTATGCTCAGGTCTCATGCTGCCTTGGATAACGCAAAGGCTGGATCCACCGTTCTCCTCTTCACATCATGGTCTACTACTGAGCTTCTGGAAAACCTGCCACCCGAAACTTTGGAAGTCGCAACACAACGAATGCTACGCTTCTATACCATAGACGCCAAGCCAATCGTCGAACTTGTTTCTGATATCACAGCTCATCACTTTGTCCTTAACTTGGTTGTCTTCCTTGTCTTCTTGAGGTTATACCTGGGCAAATCATCCAATGAACATCTCGTGTGCAAAATAGCTCAAGGCGTGGCTTCCATTCCGTGCAGCTCCGACACATTTTCCAAGCTTAATGCTCGCACCTGGCTGGAGCTGGTTCAAGTCCAGTTACCTTTGGACCCTCTGACGCCCGCCCTTGAGGGGAAACATACTCCTTCTACTTTGAAACAGCTTGAGTTCAATGCAATCGGCGTTGACGCCGCTGACGGCGAGACCGTTTACAATGGATCAAAGGTTTCGTCCTGGCACGAAGCAGCCAAGCACATATTGTTTCCGTCGGCTTTCACACCGCCGCTTCCCGGCGTTTTCGAGGTCGACGAATTCCGTCAAGATCCCTCTCTTCGGCCAGATGTTCCAGAACGCACTTTCCTTGTTACGTGCTCTGTCAATCGTCGTCTAACGCCTCTTGAATACGACCGGAACGTTTTCCACCTCGAGTTTAACACGGAAGGGACTGGGTTAAAATATGCCATCGGTGAAGCGCTTGGTGTTCACGGGTGGAACGACGAACAAGACGTACTCGACTTTTGCGCTTGGTACGGTGTAAATCCAAACCGTCTGATCACAATTCCTGTTCCAGGCGGTGAAGGTCAGATGCATACACGTACCGTTTTCCAAGCTCTGCAACAACAAATTGACTTGTTCGGCAAGCCGCCGAAATCATTCTACACGGATCTCGCTCCGTATGCTGCAGACCGCGTGCACAGGATGACATTGCAATTTATTGGTTCACCAGAAGGTTCCTCGACATTCAAGAAGCTTGGCGAGAAGGACACAGTCTCCTTTGCGGACGTCCTCCAACTGTACCCCAGTGCCACACCTCCCATCGAGAAACTCTGTGAACTGATCGGGGATACGAAGCCGAGGCATTACAGTATCGCCAGTTCCCAGAGCGTGGTGGGCAACCGTGTTGACCTACTGGTCGTGACTGTGGAGTGGACTGCACCGAATGGCAAGTGTTTGGTCTAGGTGACTAGTGACAATCGCTGACTGCAATCGTTTCTCTAGGCAAGCAGCGGTATGGGCAGTGCACGAGGTATCTTGCTGGGCTGAAGGTCGGTCAGAAGGTCACGGTGTCCATCAAGCCAAGTGTGATGAAGGTATGAAACACTTTTTGTAGATTTGAACGCCGACCCACCTAAGCCCTCATTAGTTACCACCAGATACCACGCAGCCCATTATCATGGCCGGTCTTGGAACTGGTGCTGCACCGTTCCGCGCGTTCCTCCAGCACCGTGCATGGCTCGCCCATCAGGGACACCCAGTTGGGCCCACGTACTATTACTTCGGTTCCCGCCACCAGTCACAGGAGTACCTCTATGGAGAGGAGGTTGAGGCATACATCGAGGATGGAACCATTACTAAGGCGGGCTTGGCCTTCTCTCGTGATGGTCCAAAGAAAGTCTACATCCAGCACAAGATGCTAGACGACGCCGAAACTCTCGCAGATATGCTGAAGAACCATAAGGGGGCGTTCTACTTGTGTGGTCCTACGTGGCCTGTCCCTGATGTATACGAAGCATTGGTTGGCGCTTTGGTGAAGAATCAGGGCCACTCGCGAGAGTCTGCTGGCGAATTCCTTGAACATCTCAAAGAGGAAGAGCGATATGTCCTGGAGGTGGGGTCATGGATTTCAACATTTCTAAAGCTAACCGCTAAATCGCCTAGGTCTACTAAAAAGTCACCACCGCATGAGAAGAGTAAATCTAATCGTATCCAATATATGTGCACACATCATATGGTTGTAAAGTTCCTATTATCGTTGAAAAAAATGTCCAAGCTTAGATGAAAAACGAAGAATAAGATATTCAGTAACACGGGTGGTAATTTCCTCGCCAACTTAGCCATCCCCACCACCCAACGAGCGAAAATATCCCGATACCCGCAAGACCAACGATGACACCCAGAGCAATTTGACCACCTTGACTGAGCTGTGGCCCACCACATCCGTCTGTATATGCGGCATCGCATGGCATGCCTGCGGGTTGCTGGTATGCTCCTGCCTGCAGAGATGTGTAGAAAGGGTCGGAAGTGTCGTTGAGAACGTGCATAGCAGCTAAAGTTAGCATGGGGGCGTTATAGTCGAGGGCGGGCTGTGGGAGGTTGAACAAAGTAATCCCAGAAAGATAGTTCATTAACAGACCTCAGTCTCAGGCCAATCTGCTCGGATATCGAAGAAGCGGTCGTATTTGTCTGGACCTCCAACCACAGCACCATACAGCACATACGCTTCGTGCGGGGGAGAGTTGTTGATATCATTTATGTCGTCTCCTCCACTGGCCATGGCGGAATGCGGGTTCTGCGGCGAATTTGGGTTGGCACCAACAATGTACGGCACTGGATCACATGTGAGTGACTAGTGGAGACGTTAGAGAGGGACTCACTTGACATAGGGTTCTTGCCGAGGGTATAGTCGATTTGACTCTTCGCGTAATTCTGCAAGCAGTTGTCAATGACTTCCAAGGTGTTATCAATGTTCTACTGACATAGTAGTCTTGCTTCCTCTGTTGCGTAGATGCAAGTGGAACATATCGGTTGAGAAGCATGGCTGCATTCAGCGCAGGGTTCAGACTAGCTTCGTCCGAGTCACCAGGATAATACAGGAGGCCCCCTACAATACACGGGTGAAGATCACAGCTAAGATCGCTGGTGTCTCCTTACCACGGGTAGAGTAACCCTCGCCACCGCCATATACAATGCCGTCAAAGTAAGATTCGGCCGCAGTTTGCCAGTTTGAAATGTTGCCGAAAGTAGGGTTTGCCTGAGCAATCTGGGCAAACAGAACTGGTAAACCGGGTGCCTTGGAATCCCAGTTGAAGACGCCTTGATAACTGTTAAAGTCATATTGTGAATAGTACGCCTCTGCTTGTTGATACAGTGAGGTAGAGTTGAGTGCCAAGGATAGGAAGAGTGCGGCAATAGTAAGTTCGTCCCCATAACCGCTAGAGGCATAAGCTATCCCTGCCTCAGGAACAGATTGCTGGTATACAACTTTCGATGCGCTTGTTGCAAAATTGTATAGTTGTTGTGCATGTTCGAGTAATGTCGCTGCAAAAGTAGCATTTTGGAGCGTGGCAGGGCCCGAATATGAGTTTGAAAAGACTCGATTAGCATATAGATTAGAGCAGGCGGCAAATGCTGCTGCTGCTCCCGCTGCTGCGTCAGTCCCCGGGCTGCACCAATGGTATCAAACAAATAAATTGACTGACGTATGTCCTCACCTGGTACCGTTGATCTGGTAAGAAAGGCGCGGTCCTGGGATATTCTGATCACCACCCCAGTATGCATCAGTGGCATTGGCTCAAAAGACACAGATTAGGGGAAGGAATAACAGGCACAATTGAAACATACTGTCTGCTATTTGGACAATCAGTGTATTGTTAGAGGGGTGTGCCTAATGGTCAATAAAGTTGCAACAATTCTATAACATGGTAGAAAAACGCGATACTAACTTTGATGAGCCAATCCAAGCTCCACCGTAACATGTCGTCAAGGTAAGGCGATTGATTTGCCAAGTCATAGCCTGACAACTGCGATGAGAATATAATCATCGACAAGGGAATTGTTCTACCCTTTCCAAAGTCTGTCGCTCCCCAACATATCGACATAACGGTTGCTGACTGGTGGGTGTGAATGAGAGAACTAAGGAGCAAAAGTAGGTACCAACCAAGGGGAAAGTGCATTTGATGTAATCTTTAAAACAAAAAGGAATGTATCTCAAATCGCCAACTTCACAAGAAACAAGATTGTTCCTACCTCCTGCGTCATAATATCCTCCGGTGAGGTCAAGCTTTAAATCCCGACCGTCGGTCAGAGCACTATCATTTCTCCACTTGACACGGTTGGTGGTAGGCAATTTTCCGCTGCGCTGCGCCTCGTAAAAATATAGCAGATTTCCGAGTAGCGATGACCATTGTGGGTTGGGAATACCGCCAGCGGATGGAACCGCACCCGCCGAGGCATTTTGGGGCACGAAAGGGGGTTTTGGAAGAGGGAGTTGAGCAACCACTTGCTCAATGGCAAAGAAGAGAAGTAGGAAGCTACGCATAAAGGGCCGTGAAGTTAGTATATACGTACCAGATGCTTGTCGCGACGGGTTGGACCCTTGAGAGGGGTTCCGAATCCGATTGCGCTGGTTCAACACCGTGCACGTGACAATCGTGTGTTGGTCACGTGGATCCAATCAAACTTCTATTATGTAAGCTTGGCCACGTCAGTTCTAGCTAGAGTCATGTGACATGTACATTGACTGACCAACGACTGAGAAGTTCGCCTACATAGCTTCGGGAAACTTCAAGTTCACCAGCTGCCATGTCACTCGTTGCTGTCCGCATCGAGCTTCCTGCTTACTCTCACTCCTTCACTGTTGTTGTTCCAGAAACGTCGACTGTTTGTGATGTCAAGCAAGCAATATTCGGCACTTGTGTAGGCCACCCTCAGCCAGAAGGGCAGCGCATTATTTGGAGAGGGCGGTATTTATACGATGAGGAGAAGATTACTGGTCTATGGTCTGTGAGTAACCTTTGCCGTGGCGTGTTCCTACAGGTGTAATGTTCTGGAATGCCAGTCATTAGACGAGCAGCGCATTCTTCACTTATCTGTCCAGCCATCAGCTTGGACTAGTGCCCCACCCGGATCGTGTGAAGCATCGGTCTCATCCCCTCAGATTTCATCTACCCATCCGCTCGGCTCACAGCCCCCCGCTATCCCTCAATCGTCCACAGGCCCGGTTCCCGATGAGACACTCGCATTTATTCGTTTCAAACACTGGCAAGCGTTGCATATGCTCTCGAATTCGAAGCTTTGCCCACCAGAGGATTTACCCGATGTTCCGACGAAGCGGAGCCTTGCAAAGCTAGCTTTGGAAAGGAGGGGGTATGTCTGGCCCACTATCCTTGACAGCGATTCCCCCTCCTGTATTCCCACTAGCCAGGGTCATGTTGACTACGACATCGTCACAATCAGGTAAAAACAATTATACTGTCGGTTGTGCGTCAATGCCCATACATTTTATAGTGGCCAATCCTATCTCGCTCTCCGTGAGCCAATGGGTATACCCAGCCCCAAGCAGTTGCACGCTTTGAAGGTCCTGACATATACCTTCTCAATATTGTCACTACCGCCTATCCCCTCGCCCCTTCCCACACTCACCGTTCCAGAAACACCTTCTGTTCCCCCGGAAGTCAATGAACTTCTCCAGCATTTGGGTCTTCCTCCGCTGAGGGCAATACCAAACGCCAACGTTGATGCCACTCCTCAGCTTGGCCCTGTACCCGTTGGTCCTGCGGTCGCAGAACAGCAAGGTGCAAATCTGCTACGAGAAGTTCCTATTCGAGCTCTACTTGCGCCTCTACTGATGGTGTTGCTTCGAATCGTTCTCTTGCTTTACTTCTTTGCACCCACGCGCAAGCCCATCCTTGGGCTATGTATCGCTGCGTGGATCATATATGAGATGTGGACGCATGTTCGAATTGTTATTCTACAACCTTTGAACCAGGGGAATGGTGACGCAGCCGGCGCGGATAATGGGGACCGTGCTGCACCTGCACCGGCGCCGCCAACTCCGCCAAACACTCAAGATAATGGGCAGGTCCCCCCTGAATCAAGACCCCCAAACACAGATAATGCTCACCAACCTGTACAAGGGCCCCCCATTCCTGGTCAATCTAACAACTTGATCGACAGCTTAGCACTTATGAATGTCCATAACGAGAACAAATTACTGTGGCCCACACAGCCCACGAGGGTTGCTGATCCATTGACCTTTACCCAGAAGGTTACGATCTTCTTGTCGCTCATCATCGCCACTTTGCATCCAGAGCTGTACAATCGGAGAAGAACTGTCCTGCGTCAACGTGAAGGGCGGCTGCGGACAGAAATGAACGCAATGGAACGCACACCAGAGGCAATAGAGAGTGGGGAACCCAGCGAGGAAGAGTTGAGAAAGCAGAGATACAAAGAACAACTTCAGATTCAACATGCGCGACGTCCACTATGGGTAAGGGAATATGTGCTCCGTGTCAGAGGTGGAGATTGGATAGACGAATAGAGTAGTCTGCATTGCAACGTGAATCTGATGATCACTTCAAAGGTTGAGGGCCATGCTTGAGATCTCTGAGGAGGCAACGATGTTTTATTCACTGTCGCCGTCTTCATCCTCGTCATCAAACTCCTCTGCTTCGTCATCGATAAAGCCGTTTAGGCCCTGTGCACTGTTGTCCTCATCCTCATCCTCGTCATCTGAATACTCCGCTCCCTCATCTCCATCCTCATCCCTGTCGCTTTCACCACCTAACTCGATATCCTCTATACTACCCTCTTCGTCACCGCTCTCTATTGGAGGTTCTGCATCCACTGCCTCCGTTTCTTCATTATCGCTGTCACCTTCGACGTAACGGGTGGGCTGTCGCGTACTGTTTGGACGAGTCGAGTCCTTTTTAAACGTTAGCGAAGTAGGGGCCGAGGACGAGCGCATCTCTATCTGAGAGAGAACCATATCCAGTTTCCCGTTCAATGATAACAGGCTATCTTGCAAAGCAAGTCTTGATGTTAGAGTGGCGTGAAGTCCTGCCAGTCTCGCCACTAGATCTGGCATCTGCACGAGTGAGAGCGTGACACCACATGATATAGCAGGCGTACTGTTGTGAGATGGCCACTGTGCAAAAGAAGCGTGGTTTTGATCCAAGTTATCAATACCATAGCCCTTTGAGAACTTGCACCCCCTCCCCCACCCTTCATATTTGCAGCCCGTGCACCTCTCCCTAATCTTTCTATGCACGCAAGAAGTAAAGGTAATGATAGTTGAGGTGGTAGTCTTCGGACTGTATTGCGTATTAGTGAGACGTCAGAATGGGCCAAACATGTTTCTAGTAAACGCGAATCAGATGAATGCAAAGCCTGTATGAGTGTCCGCGTTAGGGAGTGGGTAGGAACGACGTCAGGTGCTTCTGGTTGGTTTTGTTTTGTAGGTGGATTGGCTTCCTCATCACTATCTGGACTCGTTGGGTTCCCTCCTCCGGTTGCTGTGAGTCTTTGTCCGAGGCTCAACTCGGCTAGGTCTGTATCGAGGGTGCCCTCCGCCTCACGTCGAGCGAGGACCTCGTCCATGGCTTGATCATGACCAAGCTCGACTCCAGAATGTATGGCGAGCGAGGACGATTCGGCATAGCGGGCATTTTTTGGTGCGGTCTAGCACAATGGAGACAACGCTCAATAAAAAATATCGATTGACCTACCACGGGGGCTCGATCATCGGCTACGAGCACTTCGTCGGGGCGGCTCTGCGTTGTTTTTGTTTCCGATTTACGCGACGATGATTTTGTGCGCCGTTTTTTGGTACGGGGAGAAGGATCCATGTCTTTTGACTGTGAAATTGCAGCTATGTCAATTGATGCTCGAGCGACAATGTCTCACCCACCTCGTATTAGAGAGGCTAGTAAGTTTGGTCTCGACGAAAATATCGTAGGCAGTCACGTGCCTAGCACAGTATGGAGTCCTCGGCCAAGAACCGAAGATGCTACTGATCGCTCTCAGACTCTTATTGCCACTAATCGTCGCGACATCTCACATTGCCTCGCTCAACGGTTGAACGCCCTGCATCGACGACTCTGGATTCGAGCGCCGGAAGATTGATAGGACAGCTGATATAAATCCCCAGGACCTTTGACTCGTTGCGGACAATGAACTACATTCAAGTAAGGCCCAATTTCACTGGCCACAGTTACAAGCCACTCACAGTTGTCTACAGCTAGAGAAACTTGGTATAATTTCGGCTGTTTAAGGTAGTGGATATACTGATCTTATATCCAAAGGCGAGGGTACATACGCCACCGTCTACAAGGTTCGGACCCTCGTCAGATCTCCAGTTTTAACTTATACATCTGTAGGGTCGCTCGAGGACAACCAATGAGATTGTGGCGTTGAAGGAAATTCACCTTGATGCAGAGGAGGGCACCCCGTCTACTGCCATTCGAGAGATCTCACTTATGAAGGAACTCAAGCATGTCAACATCGTACGCCTCTACGACGTTATTCATACGGAAACAAAGCTCGTACTTATCTTCGAGTACTGTGACCAAGATCTGAAGAAATACATGGATCAACACGGCGATAAAGGGGCGCTAGACCCGGCTACGGTGCGAAGTTTTATGTACCAACTCCTCAAAGGCACCTCTTTCTGTCACGAAAATCGTGTCTTGCACCGTGACCTCAAACCACAGAATCTCCTGATAAATCGCAAAGGAGAACTAAAGCTTGGCGACTTCGGTTTGGCTCGAGCTTTTGGTGTCCCTGTGAACACATTCTCGAACGAAGCGAGTCACGTCCATGAACTTCGTTTTGATGTTAACGCGTTCGTCTAGGTTGTAACTCTGTGGTACCGCGCTCCAGACGTGCTACTTGGATCCAGGACCTACAATACATCCATTGACGTATGGTCCTGTGGATGCATATTTGCAGAAATGATATCTGGGGTACCCCTTTTCCGCGGGCGAGACAACCAAGACCAGTTACTCCACATCATGCGGATAATTGGCACACCAGATGACCGTGTTTTGAAGAAGATAGCCAACGATGCGGTACTATTTCTAACCTCAGAGTCATACACTGAACTCATGGTTCGCTCAGCCTGAGATCACCCTGAAGCAGTACCCGAAATACCCGAAGATACCATTTCAACAAGTCCTTCCCAAGGCATCACCGCAAGGTGAGTGTAACGAATCCCGGAAAAACCAGATTGTGACTAAGATATATGTAGCCCTTGATCTTCTGGAGCGATTGCTTCAGTTCGACCCCAGCAAGCGGGTCACTGCCACGGACGCATTGTCTCATCCATATTTTACTGCTGGAATGAGTCCTGCGTATGGCCCGACCCCGGTTCCTGGATCAATGCCACCGCCTCAATATAATTTCCCCCACCCCCATTCACATGGACACCTTCAACAGCAGCAGCAACAACAGGCTCAGCAGCAACAAGCTCCACACATGGCCGCACAACCAATGTACCCTACCCACCCACCCCCTATGTATAGCCAACAAGACGCTGCACGAATTCAAGCGCAGGCGCAGGCGCAGGCTCTGGCTCAAGCGCATACCCAGACTCACATGGCCCAGCAGGTGCCAGGCGCCACCTACGGTGGACCTGGTTATCCAGCGCAGTATCTGCACGGCCGGTAACCGTACGGATTGGTTATTTTGTGCCTCTTGGTCAAACCTGGTGGGAGGGGTTGTGAGGGATTGGCTGTAGTGTTGTCGCTTGCAGAAAGTGTAGCATGGATACATCGTATGCTTGTCAGATTTCCTTTGTACTACTTATAGCATTGCGTCAACTTGTCCAAACATACATAGCCACTCACAAGTGGGAAACGTCTCTCTCTCCTTCCCCTCCATCAGATGACTTTATCCTCGACGTTTGACTCGCTCATCGCGGACTTGACTCGCGATGTGCAACGTGCACAGCCGAAGGACACGCTCCAGTTCTGTACCAGCTGGTTTCAACGCCGTGTAGAAGAGCAGCGCACGCGTACGCGAGATCTACTTGGACAGCTTGCACAACGCGGGCTTCCATCCATTCATGAGCTGCCTGCCGAATTCTACTCTGATTCTCCCGCCCCTTTCGCTTCCCGCAACTCTACGCCCACACCGGTCTCTTCGTTCCCCCCGATCGCCCCCCAGCGCCGCGGGTCCACATTCCCTACAAACACCTCTTCTAGACCTTTTGGTACTTTGATTGTGCCCGGGAATGCTTTACTTGCTGGTGACGCTAACGTTGCCAGTTCCAGCAGTGTGTCTGATTTCTCTTTCGACGTTCGCGAGATTCCTCCAACATCTCCGCATTCCACAGAGCCAAATCCCTTTGCAAGATTTGATGCAGGGACAACTCCGACATCATCCTACCCAGCGTCGGGTATTGAGAATAATTATTTACACGCGCATGCTTCTGCCATGTCGCGCCGCGCGTCTGTTAGTGCGGAGCCCATTGATGTCGAAAGTGATGAACCCCCGCCGGTCTATCCGAAAACACCTGAACAGCTCCGCAGCATCAAGGCATCCATTGCAAACAACTTTGTTTTCCGTGACCTCGACCAAGAGCAGGAGACTGGCGTTCTTAACGCCATGAAAGAAGTCCATGTAAAAAAGGGCGAAGTCATTATTCGTCAGGGGGATGACGGAGATTACTGTTACGTCGTCGAGTCGGGCCTGTTCCACTGCTACATCCTCCGCGACTCACTCCCCATTTCATGGCCCTCTGCGGATGCTCTGTCGCGGACAAAGTTAGCACATCCTGGATTCCATCCTGTTTTTGGACAAAAGGTCATGGAATGCAAGCCAGGAAGCTGCTTTGGTGAGCTGGCGCTCATGTATGGCCACGCTCGTGCAGCTACCGTCCAAGCGATGGAACCTTCGGTTGTTTGGGCACTGGATCGTATAAACTTCCGTACCATCGTCTTGAAGATTGCACACAGGCGAAGAACGATGTACGAACACTTTTTGTCTACGGTTCCGCTCCTTTCGTCGCTCGAGCCGGTCGAGAGAAGCAAGATTGCCGATACCCTGTATAGCAGAGTATACCAGGATGGGGAATCAGTGGTCAGTCAGGGGGAAATGGGGGATACGTTTTTCTTCATAGAGGAAGGAGATGCTGTCGTGATCAAGGCTAGCGAGGGAGAACGTGGTGAAATTATCGTGGGTAACCTCAAAAAGGGAGATTATTTTGGCGGTAAGTCATTTGGGCGACGTGATCAAACGGGGACTTAACCCATTGTCGTTCAGAGTTATCGTTACTCCGTCTTGAGCCCAGAGCTGCGACGGTCAGAGCGGTGAACAGGACCGATTCGAGCCAACCCAAGCTGAAGGTGGCGGCGTTGGATACATACGCGTTCACACGCTTGCTTGGTCCGCTGCGGGATCTCATGGAGAGGAGGGCTAAGGAGAACTATGGACTTATTACCAGGGGGACCCATTAACGGCGTTTCCAGTGTTGTACGTAGTTATATTATCCGGACCGGAGATGTCCGCGTTGCCTCCGTCGAGTCGCGATGCCAACCAACTGCTCGTCCGATGCGTTCTGCTTTGAATACTGCGTTGCCTTTCCGACATTCCCTCTGGTAGAGTGTGTCTGTTTCGTCCATTCCTTGCCGTTTCAGAGAACTCACACCCACCAGGAAGAGTCGCATCCAGCCTAGACACCCCACGCTCCTTATTCCACATTCCTTGTCTTTCATGCACGCCCGTCGTGGCACCGGTGACCACATTCGCCTCGTTCGCAGGCAAGGCATTGGAGGTATGGGTTACATTCAGATTTGCATGACTTCTGACCTCACATGGATTTGAAGGCATCCTGTGCGTCTCGTAGCCCGTATACATAGCTCTCAGAATTGACCACGTTCCAGAGGGATCCCCACTTCGAGCGCTGCAGCAGACTTGCCAGGCTTCGGTGACATTACCACCCTGCACAATGGCGCCACGTCTCTCCTTGTGTTTCCGTTTGTTTCCGTTTGTTTTCATACCGTCAAGCAGTCCTGACGCTTCTCTTCTAGCTCGAGCTCAACCACTACTTCATCGCACACCACTCGGACTACCACGACGTAGGTGGCATCTTTGACTGTCCCTCCTCTGGCTTGACGGTTGTGTCTTTAGCTCTAGTAGTGCTACTACTTCATCCCACGCGACTACGCTTCAGACATTGGTTCCATCATCGCCAACACCCCCGCCAACACCGACGCCTACCTCTTCGGGTTACGGTGTTTATTCAGTGACCTCTGGTACCTCTATTGTTTATGTCACCACCACGATGGCGTTGCCATCCTCCACCAATGTGGCTCCGAAATCATTCTTACAAAATCCTGCTCTGGCAGGTGGCGTATTCACCGCAGTCGGAGTCGTCGTGTTGATCATCTTATTTGTCATCGTCACTTGGACTATGCGACAACGGCGCCATAACCGTCACATCGATGCTATTACCTTTGATCCTGGTATGACTGATCGCTATGGTGGCGGTGATCGTATAGAATCCCTGGAAAAGCGCAGGGTTAGTGGCAGCTCCTCTGGTCACGTCCATAGCTTTCCGTATGTAGGCTCTCAACAGGCGCGTGCATTGGAAATGGATCCTCCGTTGCATGGTTACTACCAGCCTTTTCCCCCGCCACCTCCGGCTACTGGTCGTCAACCCCCTCCAAACGCTCCACTGCCACTCCGCTCACCATACAACGTCCCTCCCCCTCCCCCTACTCCTGTTCCCAGCACTCAAGAACCAGACTTCAACTGCAATCCTAACGGCGGTGCTAACTTGACCCGGAAGTACTCTGATCGCAAACCAGTCCCGCCGCTTCTGCCCAACCCAGTTCACGATCCTTCCCGTCGTTTAACTCTCCCCCAACAGTTCTGTCCGCATAGCCCTATTCAACCTCCTTCGCCCGCTGCTGTTTCACCAGCTTCTGAGATGATCCCAGGTCACCCTGCAATGTACCATGAGCTCGAGTCCTCCACTGCGTATTCGATGGAAGACCCGTATGGCGGGATATTGAAGGTTGGTTCCGTGCATCTTCTGGCTTTGCTCATTTACTGACATTTTATCGAGGTGGTCAATCAGTAGGGGCCCATGTTATTTTGCTCTTTGCGCCACCCCAAGTATCATTTCCCTCCCGACCTGCAGATAGCCCGCTTTCTGGCTGTCTTTGAGTCATGTTGATCCTTTCCAATATAGCTAGTTGGATTGACATTTCTTATTTACTTATATATTTTGTATGAAGGAGCCGAGCTCGTCAGTCTCAAGCGCTGATACCATTATCCTGTTGTAGGTCTGGAACGTGCAACACCCTGGCGGTTACATAAATCATGTATCTATAGCATCTCTTGATGACGATGGAAACTCGACGCGGTTCTTTACTTTATGCATTATCCCCTCTGGCATTCTCTGGCTGTTGTCCGCGGTCGGGTTGCTGTATGTTTTGTGAACCGCGGAGCGTCTGTTGCTAGGTAGAACACGAGGCCGATAAGGAAGGTGATGGAAAGCGATTCCCAACTTCATGAATGCCAGCCCGTTCTGGATTGTCGTCTGCGCAAATCCGGTTTGCCCGCTTTGGTAACGTCAGGATGGCCTCTCTCAGCTGAAATTGGCATGCTCTCAGTAATGCAAGATGGACGTACAGTATGCAAAAAATGTATACTACCAGGTAGGGCTATCCTACACAAGGATGCGAATGACAGCAAGCCATGTACACAAGAACGGGCAACCGTATGCGGACGTAGTCTGCAAATCAACGCTGCCACACCCGAAGCGTAGCAGTCTGGTTGTGTCAGTTGTTCTCAAATGGTCTTTTCCAAATCAATGGTAGGCGTACCAACGTCTTTGGCCCATGAGATTGTTCCAGTCAAAACTCTCTCTTGCCAATACAGCAAACGAGTGACGACAATCATAAGCGATCAGATCGACGATAAAATTTGAGAAAGACTGCAGCCATACTGGCAGCGCCAACGTTTGAGTACTTTCTTTACTAGGCCCCAAGGAAGAAGGTGCCGACCAACATCATGATCAACCTTGAGACATGGGATGCTGCTGCCAGTGAGTTGATTAGGTGACTGTCAAACAAGCTCACCGCCCATAATGAACCTGAGGTCGTTGCGCTATGTCTTGTAGAGGCCGGTTACCAGCAAGACACTTTGGATCGAGGAGATGCATACTTGACCCGCCTCCTTGCAATGCAAGATTCCAATCGAATGAGTGGTTGTCCCCGGAAAATATAATAGTGTTCCTACAAGTCCATAGCTGGTGCAAGATGGCGGAACCGCTTCCCCGTATCTGCCAGTGAACGAGAGCGAGTATGTGCGACCAGTACATACACCGAATTGTGGTTGTCGTCGTGTGACTCCGACGGCCGTGCGATGTCGTCCGTGTCTCCCAATGCTTGGATGACTCAGACTCGGCGTCCACTGCGATGACGGCATAGCCCGAGCCTAGTAACTTGCCCCAGATATAAGCTCTCTCTCATCGTGCCTCGGCACCTTCCCATCCCCTCCCACTCATCATGCCCGCCTCTGGGTTATCTCGCAATCCCCTCCCCGCGTGGACCCCCCTTCTCTCCCTCGCACTGGCCCCCTTCACTGTCGCTCACTCCCTCGGTCCCCGCGATGATATGCATACTATGCACCATGGTCAACCTCTCACAGAAATCAACGAAACCGAAATCCTCATGTGGCATCTCCCAACTCCTCCCTCGTATTGGTCCATAGACATCGAGAATCCAGATCCAACCGTAGTTCGTTATCCAGGTCTCATAGCCTTGCATGTTACATTCATGATCCTCGCCTTTTTTGTCGCACTCCCAGCGGGTAACGCACTGCGTCATACAGCTTGCTGATAAATCCGGCTAACCCTGTTGGACCGTTAAACAGGCATTGCTCTCCGCTCAGTTAAACACCATTGGCACGCGTTTACGATAGTCGTATTCTACACTCTCTGTGGTCTCGGTTGTGCTACCAGTGCCCTTTACAGAAAATTAACCCCTGATATGTGTGTTCATACGTCATTTCCGCCACTCTATTCAGTGCCTTTGGGTGACTAACAGCGCGACTACTAGGTACCAAGGCTCAACCCACTCAAGTCAGGGTTATCTCATCATTCTGTCAAGTTTGGTCCTCTCGGTCGTGGACATTGCTGCGTTCTTCGCTCGACTATACGCGTTCCCAAGGAGCAAAAGGAAACTCGATGTCAAATCATTTTGGCTGGAAATCGTTCTGGGACGCGAGGCGGATCATGGTGCACCATCTGACTACGCGGAGATGAATGCTGAAGATCCAGAAGAGTATGATGAAATCAAAGCGCTCCACATTGTACCGCAGCAAGGTCTGCGCACCGATCGGCCAGACATAAACATCGAAACACAGGATCTAGTCAATCAGTACCCAGCTGGATGGTCCAACGAAACAACCACATACAGCCATCGTCGTTCGACTTATTCTGCAACGTCCGATCGCACCGTTTTTGCAGCGGCCTCTCCCAGAGATCTCAGGCATTCTGATGAAACGTTACGGGATGTCCTACCTCCACTCACACATAGCCCACCCAAGCCTTTTCTTCAAAGAGTCATTGCAGTGGCATATGCTACCTGGGAGAGGTTCCTTGTGTTTGCTGCTTTTGGAGAAATGCTTACTGGCATTGTGGTATATACGGGCGGGTGTCGTAACAACTATATCAATGGTTGCCTCGCCCATTTGATCAGTGAGTTTGGATTCTGCCTAATCGGTTTCCTCTTACCCTGATATGGGTCATCCCAGAGGGCGGCATTTTCTGGTGTTACGGACTATTCACTTTTGCTCGCTTCTTGGGCTCTCATTCGGAAATGGGCTGGGCATGGAACATCTCCCCTATTGGCAATACAGTTTCTGCAGAATTTATAGAGTCGGCCGTCATCTTCCTCTATGGGATAAGCAATACATGGATGGAAAGGTTCGGTGCGCACTCAGGTGACCCTTACACAACAAAACAGGTCCAACACATCAGCATTGCAGTAAGTCGACCGATCATGTTCACAGGCCAACTCTGATCCTATTGGATAGGTCATGTTTTGGTTCGCCGGGTTGGTCGGAATGGCGATGGAGTCGAGGCGCTTCAGGAATTGGTTGGCTGCTTCGGCTCTCGGTCCTGTGCACTCCAGAAACGTCTCGGAACCATCTAGTTACCGAGGTAGCTTTAATCCATTTCCTGCCCTTGTGATTGGTGTAACTGGTGCGGCGATGAGCGCCCATGCTCAGACGTACCTCTTTCAGGTAAGTCGGAGGTTATTCGGTGCTAACTACGGGCAATTACGACAAAATCCCCCCAGGTGCAAATTCATCAACTCTGGGGGTGGCTTCTACTCGGCTTTTCTGTGCTAAGGTGTTTCACATATTTCTTCTTATGGTTGGGTCCGCCAAGTTCCGTCCTGCCTTCTCGACCCCCAACGGAAGCCCTGGGGAGCTTTTTCTTAGCGTGTGGTGGCCTCATGTTTATGTTGAGCACGGAGGAAGTGACTCTGGCAGCGATGAGGAGAGGTCGTGATGGCAAGTTCAATGTTCTCCCCATTCGATGACTGTATGACCTCGCATAACAGATATGATGATGTTCCTCAACGTTGCCGTGGCCATCACCTGCTTTGCATTCTGTTGGACGCTGTGTGTCGTTGCATTCAATGGCTGGCTTAAATATCGCCACAATCATCAGGTGCTTTCCCCTTCATCTTGAATTTCTTGTTGCCCCACGATGTTCGAATCTTGCATTGTAGATTTTCTCATGCATTCGGGTGACTCCTCTGGTCTTCATTGTACGCTTTATATTCCCTTTAACGAAACATCATGTTTCATCACGATAGTATTTTACGTTGAGTATCAATCAACTTGATGACTGTTCTATAGAAACTCCAGTACGTAATCAAAGCATGTTCTTTAATATTCCATCAGAGTGTTCCAGATATTACGGTTACGTAGTCTGCCAATGCACCTGTCCACACCCAGAATCCGGTCCATCCGCATCCGACGAAGCCTTGCCAGCAGCTGGCTCGGTTATCGAAATCGGTTCTCCAGAGGACCCGCGCAAGCTGGGCTGCCCCAAGTCCTACCCCAAGGTAGAAAGGCGCTCCCTGCGCGTTCACGAAACCCGCATATGTGATAAGTGACACCGCCGACGCTGATAGCGCACTGAGAATGGGTCGCGTTTGTTCGCCAAAGAGCAGCGCCGTGGAGCGGATGCCTACATTGATGTCGTCATTTTTATCCTGTGGGACGACCGTAAGCGGGTATTTGCGTAGATCGGCGCGAAACACCCCCTCACCTGATGGGCATATATGCTGTCGTACACTAGCGTCCAAAAGAATCCCCCAGCGTACAGAGGTAGACATACATGCCAATTGACGGTACCCGCGATGGCCGACCAACCAAGCAGCGCGCCCCAGTTGAAAGCCAGCCCTAGGGGCACGACATATTAGTAGATGAGTCGGTCAACGACCAAGGGACCGCTTTTGCAGAGCGTACCGAGCACTGCTTGTGGCCAGTATGTTACCCTTTTCATGAGCGGGTATATTGTGACTACGGAGAGGGAGGACGCCCCTAGGAGGATGCTGGGGTTGAAGCAGTTAGATCACACATGGGAATCAGGACAACTGCATAAAGGCGGGCAGCAGGCTGCCAGCACTATTATTCACCTGTACCAATTCAGCTGCAGCAGCACAGCGAGTCCGATGGCCAACTGTCCACCGAGAAAGATGAACGCCTGACGGTGCGTCAGGTCTCCCCGGGAAAGCGGTCGTGTCCGTGTTCTTTCTGTGCAATCCCCGTGCCCTTTGGTTTGGAACAGATAAACCACTTGGGCATCGACGTACCTACGGCCCTGTCGAGGTTCTTGTCCCACATATCATTGATCGTGCAGCCTGCACCGCGCATCACCAATGCACCGACCCCAAAAAGGGTGAGGTAGCCAAGATTCGTTGCTAGCGGCGCGCCCAGCGCGAACGAAGCCATCGTTATCGACCACGCTGCACAGCGCAGTCTGTCAAGGTCTGCGCATACGCAGCTCGGAAACACGTACCGCAGGGGAGGTAGAGTAAGACTGTTCCGATAGGTTTGTCTATCCTAATGAGGTGCAGATATGGCCGTATGTTCGCTGGAAAACGATCGATCCATGACGGAGGGCGGGTGGATATATTGGAAACGAGGCGGATGAGGGGCTTCGGCGCGCCCTGAAGATGTGTTGGTTTGACAGAAACATTCAGGACGCGATGGTGCAGTGCAGCATGAGTCGTTCTGCATGAACGCGACAACAAGTACACGGGTCTCGTCAGGGTGTAGTACATGTGAGATGGAACACTGCGTTTGCTCCCACGATGAACAGCTTCGATCACGCCGCTTGAGTTCAAGGTACATACAGACGGGGAATAAACGAACAACGTAGTACATGCAACAAGATCGTATATAATGCAGAGGATGCCATGGGATAATGCAGAAGCCATGAGGGAGAAAACACCAGTAACCACCCATTCACCATTCCTTGGCAAGTTTGAATGACCACTCCCAGTCTGTTCCAAATCCCATGTCAACTGTCATGCCACAAATCGTGAATGACGGCAACGCACCTGCGTAGACTTCACCATCGTCATCAATGACGCGGCTTCTAACGTTGTACGAGCCTGAACGAGCCAGTATTCCTGAGGGAGATTCTTCGGGATCAAAGTTCTTGATGTATGGCTCTCCTGTGGGGTTAGGACCGTAGGAACCGAGCATTTGCTCCAGCTTATCCACTGAAATGGACATCAGGAAAATTCTGTGGTAAACTGGGTCACCATATCCTCACCTTTGAGTCCGGCTCGTTTGACTATTTGAATGTAACGAACGCCCTGGAAACAATCGTAATCAGAGAGGGGCGATATAAGATCGAAAAGAAGATGAGTACAGAAATGATAGAGTGGTTCACTTTGAATGTGATTCGGACACTGATGCAACGTTGTCAGAAACCTTCAGCGAAAAAGAAAAGAGATCGCCTTTCTTACTTGTATTCGACGCCCTCCTTAATGATGATTGGATTCTTCTTGGTCTCGGCAATCTGTTCAGGGTGGGTAAGGTCAAAGACCAGCTGCTTGTCAGGTGGAAGCGTCGGTGAAGCGAGCTCGAGAGTCAAGACTGAAACCTAAAGAGCCGCCATTCGTCCAAAAGGTTCGAGTGACACAGATGGAACAGGCTAACCTTGGGACCACTCGTATCGCCAGGTGCCGCGTCAGAGGTGATGCCGAGACTGGCCTTCCAGCGGTTAAGACTCTCATCATTTGCATCTAGCTGCGCGTATTCTTCTGCGGTCTTTGCGACTCCAGGCTTGTACCCTGACGAGAGGCGTGAGATAACATTTCAGTCGGATTGATCTTCGTCTCTGACCCACCTGGAGTGGAGCTGGGAATGAGATCATCCTGGTCAGCATCGACCTGCAGGGAAGTCATCAGCGAGAAAGACTGGGCTGTGTAGGCCTCAGACACGAACAGAGGACATGGTTTGGTCAAAGGACAATGGACGTGTCGAGAGCAACTCCCACGATCTCAATCTCATGCGATTTATCGATTTCACACGCCCTTTTACAAGGTTTCATCCTCCCCGTATCAGTCACGAGAATACACAGTCGAGCTTTCATTCCGAGTCCCTATAGTAACCAAAAAATCATACATCGCCGTGTTGTAAACATGACATAAAGCAACCAGACACTCTTAGAAATGCCAATGCAAAAAAAAAAAAAACACATCCTTAGACCGTTACGGGATACCAAACACACGAATCTCGGGAGGTGGCACCAAGTCCCAGATATATCAATAAGCAGGGGATGGGGTATTGTGCATGCTTTCTGCCATGCAGCAGTCTCAGATAAGGGATCGAGTATATTTTCAAATCACGCACCGCCCTTGAACCAGCACTTGCCCTTGCTAAGGTGGAAGCATTTTGGGCCGTTGGGACAAATGTGTCCCCAGCAACACCGTTCTCCGTACGGGCATTGGAGACCTAGTCGCTACATCAGGCGGGGTGATTTAACCATGCACTCGAAAGTTACCATTTTTCAAGAAATTACACGGGGCCTTTTTCGCATTAGCAGCTAATGTTGCCAACTGCTCCGGAGTTAACACGTATTCATGAGAGTATTTACAGGTGCTCTGTTAGGCTGCGTGAATACAATTGCGTCGATTCATACGATGCGTACGTACGCCTTTAGTGCAGGACATCAGGTAAAATTCGTTACAAGGGGGCGGGCAGTCTGGATGGACTAGACGTCAGGAATGGCCGTCCCCTCCAGTGGAGACATTACTGACGTTTGTGAAGCGGCTGTAAATGTGAATTGAGAAAGACTGCATCGATTGAACAATATTGCCAACTTACCAGAGTGGGGTCAATCAACTTGCCATTGGTTGAGGTAAGAAGCCAGGAGGGGAATGCGGAGTTGGCAGTCCACCGCTGGAGTTTAGAGGACTCAGACCAATCACATTCAGAGGCGGAGGAGTAACGAGAGGTGGTGGCGTAAGTCTTCGTGACATGAAAAGGTTGTCCACAGAGAGAGTGGATAGACGGAATCTGCGGGAGAGGGTGTGGTCCCCGCCGGATTTTTCCAAGATGGTCAGTTTTCCGAAGAGCCCCTCATTTTGGAGTGCGACGATGGTCGATACATAACCGTTATCGCTGCCACCTGGGGGGTAAGGTTAGGTGGTGAGATGATATGACCCAGAAAGTGTTGACTTACCTGCAAGGAATATTCGCTGTGTCTGGGGAAAGCGAATATACGTTTGGAGATATTCTTTGTGGCATGAGTGGGGGTGTTAGGATGGAAGGAACAAGTATGACTTACCAGCTATCTTGGAAAACGTGGCGTCTTTGCTATACCCGACATCGACCAGCGAAAATCGTGGTGAGGTTTGACTGAAGCCCATTACGAACGCTTCGAATTGTTCTGGAGTGCATAGCTTATGGCGCTCCAAGACACCGATGAGGCCTAACCTGTTGTAATAAATGGTAATCCAAAAGGACAGGTGTCCTAGGGTGTGGACATTTTCGTTGGTTAAATATTCTGCGACTACTTTGGTGAGCTGTTGGGCGGCCTGGCGGCCGCCGTCATGCCCCTGCCTGAGAAGAGATTCGGTGAATATACACGCGTCCCCGTCGACGACGCAGAGAACAAGAAGGCTTTGGTTCTTTAATTGCGAATCCTTAGACGGCAGCCACGTCGATGTGGTGGGAAGACCAACCATAAGAGACTCCATGGAAGTGAACTGACTGTTCAATGCAGCGAGCCTGCCTTTAAGGGCCTTCGCTTCCCTGTCCGCCCCCTCGAGCGCTGTGGCATGGGCCTGTTTCCAGACGGCAAGCTCGACTTCGAGCTCGGTGACTCGACTCTCGAGCTCTGTATTGCGCTTTAAGGTGGCAGACGACAGGTCTGGGTGATCGCCGCATAAGACGACGAGAAGAGATGGGGGATATGAAAAGTCACCTACTGAGAAGCCGAGCCAGAGTCTCATCCCTTTGGTGCGGGGGATGTGTCAGGGACGGGATTAACGGGACGGGGTGGAAGTGGACGGACCAGAGTTGCTGATTAACCTCTGTGACGGAGGGCGCTGCCATAAGAAAAGGCAAACGGGGGAGGGCAGGGCAAGCGTATGGGCGGCGAAAAGAACGAGGAAGCGAAAACGAGGGGGAGGGCTTTTATATGTCGGAAGGGGAGTATGAATGGCCAGCGCCCGGGGAGGGGGGTTATGTTCATCTGCCAGGGGTGGGGGAGGGCAGATAAGGCAAGATCATGGCATAGCGAGATCACGAACCCTGCAAAGAAGAAAGACGTATTTAGTTAAGTCGCTCGAACGCAGCCCATTTGCCACCTCGCCGGATCGTGCCAGCTGATACTGGATGCAAGCAATACGTCAATCGAGCCCTGCACACGCAGCGTCCAGACACCAGCGTCGTCTAATCCCCGACCCCCAACCTTGTTTGTTTCGCCTGCAAATTAAACCCAAGTTGTTCGGCTCTGCGATAAAATGCAGATCCCGTGCGAACACTGCGCCCATCCAGTGACCGCCGGAAACAGCATCGCTCCCGCAGCGAACGAAAGGACCTCTCCAAGTTGGCATTCATTAAAGATGTGGGCGACGTGCTGTGGAAAATGGTGATCAAAGTCTATTACAGCATCCATCAAGCATGCACTATGCACTGTGAGGGGCGGTCACGTGGTCATCGCACGAACGCGTCTATGGGTTCCAACATATCCTCTTCCGTCAGTCCTAGTCATGTCCGACATCTATGCCTCGCTCGCTGTTTCTCCGAGGAAGAAACGCCTGCTTGTCAGTTCAGACGACGAGTCGACGCTGACCCCAAAGAAGATTCGCACTGCGTATTGGTTCTCTGCATCGTATTCCACGCCCACACTGACCGCTGTTCTCAGGCCACCCACCCCACCCAAGTCTGCTCTTAGAGGCAGGGGCAAACTTGCGGAGTCTTCCTTGCCACCCTACATTTCACGACTTGCTACGATCCAAACTGCTCTCCAACACGCTCTTTCGCACGCATTAGCAACATGCGCTGTTTCACCATCCGAAACGGGCATCGTCCGCAATGTGCTCAATCATGTGTCTATTGCTACTTACTCGGGTCTTGCCACCAAGTTTGACATCGATGACCTCAAACGACTCTGCTGGATCTGGGAGTGGGACAGCAAATCCGCACCACATGCCAAAAAAAACAAAACTCCAGATGAAGACAACCCCTTCCTAGCTTCCCCGTCCTCCCCTGCTCCCCCAAAGGACTGGACGCGAGGCGCAATGGGTTTTGTAATCAGCCCCACGAGTCATTATTCCAAGGCAGCTGGTAAACGCGTACCCGTCTATGGCATTGGCATTGAGGTGGAAATGAACATCGATAAAGGGATGGGCGGTGGCATGGCAGCAGTCGCGAGGTGGACTGCCGATACCGATAAGCGGCGCGCCCAATTCCATTCAAAGCTTCAACGCTGGGTCAAGGTCAGTGTCCGTCCGTCGTTCTACTACCCGGTGCTCACCAGTGGATGTGGAATAGCTCCACCCTGATGCCACGCCAGTCCCAAACATCCCGATGGCTGACCTGCCCGAGTTGATTAACCAAGCTATCAAGGCTTCTTCATTGACTCGCACTATGGCTTCATCTTCGCCAAAGGCTGCTGATATTCTTAAGAACATGGTTCCCTCGAGTCCAACTTCGCCGTCGAAATCCCCTGTCAAACGGTCTGCAGCAGCCCGTGAATTCTTTGTACCTTTCCCCGTTGTAAATACAGATTTGAAGACTTCACCCACTAAGGGTCCGTTGACGTTCCCACAGACTCCGTCTTCTCGACAAAGACGTCCTAATCCTCTCGCGGGTCTTCTCACACCCAAGACACCTGCTAGACACCGGGTTGAAGACTCCTTGCCCACCACCCCTGTCAGCCAGCGTGGGCCAGGCGCAGAAACTGCACCTGCCACCCCCAGCACTTCCAGGCGACAGGCCCTTTACGAGCGTATGCGGCTCAGGTCATTAACCACGAGCCCGACGAAAACGAAGGATGCTGAAATCCTTGGGAGTAAACTCACCAAAGCCCAAATTCAGAAATTGGGCCAGGAGGAGATTCGGCGACGTTGTTTGCTAGGTCGTCTTGGTGGTGTGGCTGAAAGTGTCTGGATGTAAGTGGTCTTGATCATCAGTTGCGAAAGTATATAACTCGCAGATAGGCTATTTTCAGCTCCAGCGGGACCTACCGCAACGCCCACAACTCGGAAGCGCAAGGCGCTTCCAGCACGTGAGGTCATAGCTGCAGTTATCAAGTCATCTCCCGTCCCCATGTCCGCCCTAGAGGCTACGGAGTCTATCAAGCTGCTTGCCACACTTTGCCCATTTTTCCTTAGGCAGTTCGAGGTTGCTGGTCAAGAATGGCTCGAGACACCGCCAACTGCCTCGAATTTCGAGAGTTGCGAGGACTCCAATGAAGACAATTTATCTTCACCAACCAAAGCTTTTGGTAGTCGTTTAGTTCCCCCTCTGAGTCCAGGCTCAAAGTTATTCGGGGCTGTGAAAATGCCCCCGTCAAGTCCTGTTTCCAAGGTACAGGTGGATAGCGCTCAAGAAGTCCGAAGCCCCCGCAGAGTTAAGCGAGAGGCAGGAGGACTCAGGGAAGTCCGAGAAATCATCCGCAAAGAGCTGGAGCTCCAGGAGTGATGTACCACTGCTCATCTAACTTGATTCACTCACTTTTTTTTTTCTATCGATTTGTCTTGCGATACCTGCCTGTTGTCCCCTCCTATTTTGCAATGCAAGCCCCTCCTTATGTTTCCAAGAATGCCGATAAAGATCACAACATGGTACAGTCTCGCCAGCGCCTGAGCACATGACTATTTACTTAGTTCTTCTCTGACGTTCTTCTCGTACTCAACGCAATCCACCACTTTCCCCACTTTCCTACTACCCTCAGCAGCAAAGACCGTAAGGTGACTCTTCAAGACCTCAGTCACATGGGTATCGAGACACGCCTGGTTATTTGTCCTCACGGCTTCAACAAATGTACGCAGAAGTCCTAGATCTCCTCCACCGTGGCCACCGCCGTCGTTCTTCGGGTGGTGTGTAGTCTTGTGACCAGTGCGGAAATCCGTGACAGTGAAGGTGGACATGTCCCCAACAATTTCTCCATGAGTAAAATGAAGCCGCGTCTGGCGATCACATATCAAGGAGGTGTAGGCAACCATCGTGAAGGAAGCAGTTGCTCCAGAGGAGAATTCGATATTGACCACCTAGGCAGGAGTTAATCTGCCGTGAATCTTTGGAATGAGGAGAGAAATTCTCACTTGGTGATCACAAACATTGTTGTCACTTTCATACACACATCTGCCGTATGCTCCAGTGCGCAACACATCGGTCACGTTCTCAATGTCCGGTATTCCATCGACAAGAGTGCTTACGGGCCAACCGGTTTCTCCCCTGCACACACGATCCAAATAAACTAGAGGAAGTTGAAAAAAAATGGCGGGCGACGCTTCTCGAAACGTACTCTTTTTTGCACTGTAAGGGCAGTCACGTTCAATTGGACATTCCAGACATCGTACTGCGCCTCCAGCAGCTGCGGGCTTCTTTTCTTTTGTGAAATGATGCAAAGAACCGAAGGATGACACTCGGGTCGGTGTTGCAGGAGATAGCCAGTAGCAAAGAAGATCGATGTCACTAGTAGACTGTATGGGAGAGGCAAGCAAGATGATCAATACGGTAACTCACTGGCAGCTCTTGGTCATGAGTGAGAATGAACTTTGACTCTCTTTGGCCCAGTTTCCCCGGACGTAGGAGTGAGCAAAGTGGTAGAAGCCCACTGGTTCCACATGGACAGCATTAACGAGCTCGCCAAGGGTGCCTGAACGAACGATCTTTGTAATGGCCTTCGTGTATGGCGAATATCGCAGGACTAGGTAGTATTTTAGCAGTGATGTGCAACGTGTCAAAGACAGCGACCAACCGTGGCCCATGCCAAAAATGATGCCAGCCTTCTTGATGGCATTCTCCATCTCGAAGCAGTCACGCAGACTTGTCGCCATCGGCTTCTCGCACAGTATGTGATAGCCCTGTGCTGCAAAAGCCAGCACGACGTCTCGATGCATATGATCTTGTACAGCGACGATGACACCATCAGCCAATCGCCTTCCCAAAGCCTCGATGGTCTCAGCGGATGCCTTCAGGAGGTCCTGCCAATCGCTGAAAACGAGCGCATTGTCGATGTTGTGGGCTCGGGCGAATAGCTCTCGTGTCTTCTGACGGGGCTCGGCGATAGTTACAATCTTGCAAGACGTGGGCTCACTGAGGGCATATACAGCATAGTTCTGATATAATTAGAAGCTCTTTCAAAGTCAAGCAATTAGGAGATCGTGACGTACCTTGCCACGTTGACCGCATCCAACGACAGCGAGTGTAACTAGTTCATTTGATTCATTGGCAGCACGCTTGGCCATGGTAGATGCGTCGCCTTGCGGGGTATCAAGTTGGAGGCGCTTTGTTTCCACTGGACTATTGCCAGGTGACTGCGGCGCGTTGAGTCTCGACGTCGAGGACGCTACACTTCGGTTCCGATGTGTTCTGTAGCCGCATCACGAACGGCAAATTTTACGCGTTCTATGCCCCCCCCCCTCCTACCACATCTCGTTAAATGACCCAGGAAGGCCAGCTCCACTCGCTGAACGGAAACCGATAAGGGAGGATGTCTTTCGTGGAGAAGAACGTCAACTTACCGACCGGTGCACCATGGGGACACTGCTAGTCCCCGTTAGACCCTCGTTCGGTGCCGTGGGCAGAGCACAGACAATGAGTCCAGCGACCAAAAGTCGCGTGTGTACCCCTTCCTGCTCGTGTCTATGTTGCCGCTAGGGGGACTAGTGGTCTAATCCATGCCGTACATGTTACATACATACATATGTACACCCAATGTCGAAGGAGCTCACTGCATGTCCTCGAATCTCCACCTTTAGTACATAGTCAGAGATTCTTGCAAAAATGTGACATCATCCATGAGTGTCGTGGCTCCCAATCAGTTAGTACGAACTCGAGGTGTGTCCAACGGAGGATATGCAGCTGTCGCTGAACAATGTGAGCCTGCCATGGAAAACGTTGAGTTCGGGTATGTGTAATAATGTTGTGGGATAACATGGGCGATAGATCTTATTACACCCCCGCGAATGCGATCCTCGACAACGTTGGTGATCTTCGCATATGCAACACCTGCTGGACAGCATTGAATACGAAAAGGTACATCAACGAAAAATGCTATAACCAGATACAGTTTGCATCAGTGACAGTGCCGCCGGGCAGATAACTATCGACCCAGCTCTTCTCTGGCATTTTTCTCGTATTCAACACAATCTATCACTTTGCCTTCTTTCCTGCTGCTCTCGGCGGCGAAGACCGTAAGGTAGCTCTTCAAGACCTCAGTTACGTGGGTATCAAGGCACGCTTGGTTATTCGTCCGCACGGCTTCAACAAATGTGGGCATGAGTCCTGCTCCACCGCAACGATATCCTTCGTTCCAAGGGTAACGTGTAGTTTTGCGACCAGTGCGGAAGTCAGTGACGGTGAAGGTGGACATGTCCCCAACTATCTCTCCATGAGTAAAATGGAGCCGGGTCTGGCGGGAACACATCAAGGAGGTGTAGGCAACCATCGTGAAGGAAGCAGTTGCTCCAGATGAAAATTCAATGTTGACCACCTAGGGTGGAATTGCTCCACCGTGAGTCCTTGAGATGAGGGGGGAAACTCTCACTTGTTGATCACAAACGTTGTTGTCACTTTCATACACACATTTGCCGTACGGGCCATTTTGTAACGCATCGGTTACGTTCTCAAGATCAGGTATTCCGTCGACCAGAACGCTTACGGGCCACCCGGTTTCTCCCCTACACACGGGATCCAAATAAACTAAAAGATGTCAAAAAAAAAAGGCAAGCGACATTTCTCGAAACGTACTCTTCTTTGCACTGTAAGGACAGTCACGTTCAATTGGACATTCCAGACATCGTACTGCGCCTCCAGCAGCTGCAGGCTTCTTTTCTTTTGTGAAATGATGCAAAGAACCGAAGGATGACACTCGGGTCGGTGTTGCAGGAGATAGCCAGTAGCAAAGAAGGTCGATGTCACTGGTGTGCTGTAAGTACGGTGGGAAGAATGATGGTCAACACTGTAACCCACTGGCAGCTCTTGGTCATGAGTGAGAATGAACTCCGGTGCTCTTTGGCCCAGGATCCCCGGACGTAGGAGTGAGCAAAGTGGTAAAAGCCCACTGGCTCCACATGGACAACATTGACCAGCTCTCCGAGGGTGCCTGAACGAACGATCTCTGTGATGGCCTTTGTATATGGCAAATATCGCAAGCCTAAACAACATTTAGCTGTGATGTGCAAGGGTGGACAAAGACGATCATCAACCATGGGCCACGCCAAAAATGATGCCAGCCTTCTTGACAGCGGCCTCCATGTCGAAGCAGTGAAGTAAACGTATAGCCATCGGCGTCTCGCACAGTATGTGGTAGCCCTGTGCTGCAAAGGCTAACACAACATCTCGATGCATGCGATCTTGCACAGTGACGAGCACACCATCGGCCAGTCGTCTTCCCAAGGTCTCGATCGCCTTGGCGGAGCTCCTGCCAATCGGTAAAAACCAGAGCACTGTCGATGTTGTGGGCTTGGGCGAATAGCTGACGTGTCTTCTGACGGGGCTCAGCGATAGTTATAACCTTGCAGGACGTAGGGTCACTGAGGGCATACGCAGCATGGCCCTAGATATTGTTTCCCAGAGTGCACCAAGCAAGTAGGAGGTCACGACGAACCTTGCTACTTTCACCGCATCCAACGACAGCGAATGTAACAAGTCCCCTGGATTCATTGATAGCACTCTGTGCCATGGTAGATTCGTTGGCTTGGCCCATACGGTGTCCTAAACAAGGTATCTTCAAGGCAGTCAAGAGGCAACAATAGTCTTCTGTCGAGTCTCTGGTCTGCGGGGGGTGACTACGAGGTGATAGTCTGAGTGCCAATTGACTGTAGCGTGTTGAGCTTCGCCGTCGCTGCCAGCCATGACATTAATACATAGAGGCTCGTCCGTGCCGATGAGCAGCCGTGAGCAAGATAGGAGAATGCCGGATAAGCTTTTACGCGTTCTATGCCCCGCCTCCTACCACGCCTCATCAAAAGGCTCAAGGAAGCCGCACTCGCTGAGCGGAGACCAAGGCCTTTGGATACGGGAGGATATATTTCATGGACAAGGACGTCGGATTACCGACCAGTGCCCGACAGGCCCTCGTTTGGTGCTGTAGGCAGAACGCAATCAATTGTGCTCGACCAGATGAGTCCAGTAACCAACCGCCACTTGTATCTCAGACACAAGACCCCTCCTCCTCGCGTGCACGTCGCTGCCAGTGAGACTGCGGATGTCAACGGGCAGTCGAACCGTCCGAGAGAGATGACCGCCAAAGAGTGCGAGTGGTGGTCCAGTCCATACCGTACGTGTCACGCCAATCCCGAGCAGCGCGCTATGTTCATCACCTTCAGTCAGAATGTTAACCCGTCCCTTACGACGGTGTGCCGTCTCTCGAAAGCATTTGCCTAATGGTAGTCTCCACGACTTCGAAATCACCTCAGCTATGAACTCATGCATCCCAAGATTTTCTTATACGCCTGATTGCACTCCAGGTCCCTGTTCCTCGTGGCACCAAATCTATTAAAGTTTGGATGCCGGATGGCCTCCAGCACCCCAAATTCAGACAGCGGAAAGGACAGCGCGCAATGTACATTACTTGTTGGAAAGACATGTTTTCTCCCAGCAAATTGAATCGAGGTAAGCCGAAGTCGAGCCTTAACTCTTCTCCTTACAATTGCTCCTAGCTTATTCACCGCATGCTCCCAATGCCACATTTCACAAGCACCTAGCTATGCAGATTGAGCATCATCTTCGAGTGCGGGTTATTCAAGAGCTCCAATTATTAGCGAGGTCACTTCCACGAAGGTTGAAGAGAAATGAACCGGAGCCTACCATCCTTCGGAGGCTCACCAGAGCCGAGTTCAAGGAGCTGCGAGAAACAGGAGTGATCCCTCATCCAGACGCAGTCGCTGTATTGGTCGTGCCCCCAGTCAATCGGCATCCGACGACGAGAGTGAAACCTGTTCCTTCAATGCAGCCTGAAATTGTCGAGGGTGTACAATCCTCATCCAATGCATCTGCCACGCTTCGCAGGCGCCCTTTACCGCCTCTATCGACGATGTACTGCACTCGCCTCGAACCGCCTCGAGAAGTGGACCCTTCATTTGAAAGTCTGGTGCCAAACGCGCAAGTTCCACTTTATAATGGGTTGTCGATGTTCCCATCTGCACCACAAAGAACTGCCCTTCATAAATCACTCTGCCAAGTGTTAGAGGCAGAAAGGCAGAGTCGTTCGAGAAAACCTTCCGCTAGAAATAATTCAACAGACGGGGGGGCAGCTTTGGGTGCTGATAAAGGTAGCCACGCATTTCTTCTGGTTTCAAATGAGCGTACAGTTAAGAGGGCAGATTCGGTTGGCTTATCCATTGCACTCTGGAGGTTGCGGATGTGGCAAGGCGATGCATATCAGAGCCAATATTGTAGCGGTGGATGGGAGGTGGACGGGGAGTGGCGGATGAAATACGCACAATCCATGGGATGTCAATAATGTATTGGCGAATTACATTCGGATACTGACAACAAATACTTCCTATTCGACCGTCATTGGTACAGGATCCGTGATCTTTGGCTTTCTAGCTGGTGTGGGGAGCACTTCACGGCCCTCCCAGAACTTGGGGAGCTGATCACCGGGTATGAACAGTCTTTCTACACCTTCTTCTGTAATGACACACATGCGAATCACTCCTCCTGAAGAGCCGTCTCGTGCCATGGCAAGAGCAAGCGCTGCGAAGGATGTGAATTTGGGCGGATGGATGATAGATGCACGATCACATACTGTTCTTGACAAAGTTGACAGCTTCATCTCTGTCCCAGCCTCCCTGGTATGTGGCGTCGCAATAACCATAGACGTAAGTAGATCCAGAACCTGCCGATTATTTCTGTGTAAATGTCGGTTTGGAGTACGGAAATGTGATCATACCTCCGATTGCCCACGGCTGACGGAACAACCCACCACCTAAAGGGATATTGTAGATACTTGGTCCCACTTCTTTGTCCCATCCAGCGACAATAATACCAGCGGACAAGGCATCCTTATTTTCGTAACAAAGCTTTTGGAAGACTGCCGCTGCACTCGATACGGGTGGAGGACCATACATTTGTCTGCCAGGTAGTGCACAGGTCAGCTTTGGAACACGGAAGCGAGTAAAAGGTAACATACGTATACAGTTGGAGGTAGTGATGCACAACATCTGCCACTGCCTGTGTATCAGCGGCCGATCCTGAGCGACAGCAGTATATCCGGTCGTGGACATGGGTAAGCTTGTCCGTCACGCGGTTAGCCTGGTCCCCCACGGTTAGACGATCCAAAGGTGTCTGGCCAACCGGAGACGTACGATGTAACTTCCTGTCGTTGTACGACTGTCAGCGCCGATGACGACGCCATTATCGAACTGCACGGCCATGATGGATGTCTGAATGGATGTCAGTGCATCTTTGGGGGATAATAGACTAGTTCCCTACACCGAGGTTGACTTCCCCGCTCTTCAGTCTGTTCATGTCGATATTAATGTGATCCATCTGTGCCAGTACTTGACGGTGCGAAGATGGGAGTGACCGAGCTGGTGGCTGACGCGTCTCCCTTTCGACGCGCGTACTACTCACACTAGCTTACACAGTTGCTTCATCTCAAATGTCTTCTAGACAACTGCAATCGCTTTACAAGGATCTGAAACGTACATTTGATGCTCGGCCAACTGACCTCAAGAAATGCGGGGTTTTGCTTGCGCAGCTTAAGGTATATGTTGGTTCTCCTTGCGTTAGTCCTCCACTCATTTCCCCTAGATCGGACTAATAGAAACAGGATTGCTTTTACCCAACGGCGAGGCCAGTTTGAACGACATGGTCATTGCTCGTGAGCCTCGTGGAATTTGTCTGTGGTACGGCTACCTATTGGTGATGCAGGTGATATCCTTGAAATTGGCGCATTCTGGAGTATACGAGCAAAGGATGTCCCTTCCTTCGACAGATACTTTTCACAGCTTCATACCTTCTACACGGACTACAGGTCTCTTCCACGGTCTGACCGTACTCTTGGAAATGCTTACACTACTCCCTAGATCCAGTCTGCCACCATCGAAGCAAGAGTTCCCTCTCCGGGGCCTCAATCTCATTCGCCTACTCACTCAAAATCGCATCGCAGATTTCCACACTACGCTAGAGTCTCTTCCACTCCCTGCAGATGAGATCAATCTGAACCCATACATCCGACACCCCGTCAACCTTGAGAGGTGGCTTATGGAGGGCAGCTACAGCAAAGTTTGGAACGCGCGAGAGGAAGCGCCTGCAGAGGAGTATAAATTCTTTGTGGATAGTTTGATGGGGACCATACGGTATGTTACTGTAATACAGCGGTCTGATTTTTCTCATCCATGCGTAGGAATGAAATTGCAAGTTGCGAAGAGACGGCGTATGAGAGTCTTCCAATCAAGGACGCGGCCACACTCCTGTTCTTCACGACGCAGTCACAACTGCTAAGCTTTGCTCAGGAGGTAGGTGCCTTTTTTGACTTATCTGACGCCAAATTTGACCAATTCTTCAGCGAGGGTGGCAAGTGGATTTGAGTGCCGGTCTCATCAAATTTGCACGGAAGAGTGACGAGCAAGTAGAGATTCCCAAACAGAAACTCATAGAAGCAAACCTTGCGTTTGCCCGAGAACTCGAACAAATAGTGTAAATGGACTGTTTAGCCTCGGAAAGTAATACATCTGTGAACTACTCAAAAGTCTCCAGTGCTTCTCTTGCCTTCTGCTCTGCTTCGGCCAAGAGGCCAGCTGGTACGGCTACATGCAAGCCATCTGTCTCATCGCCCACCCACGACATCTCCAGTTCGAACTCTTTTTCTTTATTATCGTCGTGTACAAGGTATATGCTATGTTCCTGGTCAGCATTGCAAGACAGCATGGAATCAGAAGGGAACCAAACATTCTGGCAGCTTCTACAACGGCTTGCCGTGTTGTCAATTCAGAAAGCTTGAGCTTTTCTAGTTCAGTCTTGGCTAATTGCCGGCCTTTGCCAACGGCTGCGCCATGGTATCCCTAAAATCATGGTGACACGAGTAGTTGTACCACGGAATTATCTACTCACCAAGCATACGCCACTGGGCTCTACGACATATAATGATGGCCCAGTCTTATCGACACCGCCGAAGATGGTACTGATGCCAAACGGTCGGACAGAAGAGTACAGTGTGTATGCTTGCGCGTACAAAGCGACTCGCTCCGTGATTGCCTGAATATACCGCTGTAGTTGGTGGAATGAGGGAGGCTAGTGTACACGTGCCTTGATGGTCGGGGATTCCTTCCATAGCTCACGGATGCTGGCACCCTCACCACGCGCCCTGTTAGCAATGTTCCGACCATCTGCAAGAAGGCCAGCGGTTGCCTGTAGGACAATTACGATTCACGGCATTTGTAGGATATCTAAAAACACACCATGCCTATATGTCTGTCCACTGTCTGGATGCGCCGGTTGGCTCCTGGTACTAGGAGTTTCGAGTGAATGAGTTTCTCTACGGCAAGGACAACACCATCTTTCACTCGAAGTCCGATCGCAGTCCTGACTGTACGTCAAACAGTGTATCGGGATGAGCAAGAAAGTCACTTGCCCCGAGTTCTCAACTGCCTTTGCCGCATATTCCACCTATGATCATAGCATGTGAGTAGCGAAGAGCTGACGGATCAAAATACAATATGACCTGGAATATACGGCCGTCTGGAGAGTATGTGCTAGCCGATAGATCGTACCCAGTGCCAATGGAGGTCATCGTTGAATGAGAGTCGAGTATGCCAAACGCGCAAGCTGAGACGCGTCACCTCGTGAGAATGTCCGAGCCAAACTCAGTTTTGCCCCTCATGAACCAGGACGACTGGGCCGCCATCCTCGACGGACACCCAATATTCGACATACAAAAGACCCATGATTCTGATGCAGAGGGGCGCCTGGAACTCTCGACCAACTCTTTGAAGCAGTCCGTCGGTGATGGCTCTGGCTACTCCATCTCGGGCAGGCATCAGGTGATGGCCCTTAAGGACGCAGACCTGATCGTTGCGGTCGGCAGCGAACTCAGGATAACGTCCTTGGGGGACACCAGACTGGGAAAATCTACGAGGGCGTACAAGGTTTGGCAGGCGCGATCCCTTGGTGTGCTGTCCACTCATAACGCTGTACCAGGTCCTACATACTCCTAATGTCGAGTTTGATATACACCAGATTGCTCCAAACCCAACTGGAAAACTACTCGCTATTGCTGGTGCATACCAAGTAGCGGTCGTCGTTCTTCCCCGTGCCGGTTACTCTAAGCTTGTCTCAACTTCCATTGACTGCAAGTAGGCACATGTCATCCTTGGTATCTCCCGCGCTGAATGTTTGATCAGGTCCGTACAAGTGGGCTTGTTCTACCACGGATCAAGAGACTCTGCACCTATTGCTAAAATGGAGTGGCACCCATGGGGAGAAGCCGGTTCGACACTCATGGTTATGACTACCGATGGAAAGCTGAGGTCTGTGCGCGTCCTCCTTTTCTCCGAAGCCCCTAATCATTACCAGGGAGTATGACATCTCGATTGATACGGAAGAACCGCAGCAGATTTTGTCCTTCTTTCCAGAGAAAAAATCAAAGTCATTCATTGCAGAGGACCCTGCGGGACGCGAAGTCGCTTCCTTCACACTTGGAAAAGGAAAGGCAGATTGGGGCCCTCTGACTGTCTACGCTGTCACCCGTTCAGGGGACGTATATGCTATTTGTCCATACATGCCCCAGAACGCGTAAGCACTTGGATTTCCGAATTATATTCCTGATAATTTAATCATTCACGCACAAGGTCTGTGCCATCCTCATATATCCATGCCCTGGAGTGTTTTATTGCAGCAAAGCAAGAGTTTCTCTCACAAGAATCCTCTGCTGCTACAGCTGCTCTTTCGACGCTGTACGACTATCAGAGCAAGTACGTCGCTGCGCTCATCAAGCGACTGCCACCGGGAACCGTGTTTCCTGCCATTTCGCGCCCAGTACCAATGCACCCACCACATACAATCAAGAGTGCGCCATTACGGCAGGGTCCATTCTTATTACAGCCATCACCCAGGGTCTTGGACGGGAGTGAAGGTGGTGATGCCACGGACATCGCTTATCTTACGTTCATCAACGACGATGACCAGGAGAACGAGGGCGAAACTGAGCGTCTTGGGATTGTTATGATTACATATCAAGACGGTAAAGTTGACGTTTGCCTCGATGTTGATAAAGTTGAAGCGCGTTGGGAGAGCAAGCAAGTCAGTGCCAGGAATTCTCATGCCCCCGCAGTAAATTCATGGTCATTTCAGGAGACTGCACAGGAGCTTCCCATGCTAGCCGTTTATGAATCAGTTGACCTGGGCCTCATCTCGATGCTTAGGGGTCCTTCAGCGTCTTCATCGGAAAACGATGTTCTAGAACTTCTGCAAGCCAACCACCCTCTTCTTTTAAGAGATCCAATACACGACGATCGGGTCTATGTTTATCATGCATTCGGTGTCCATGCGCTAGAGTTTGGGGAACTCCTACAATGTCTAGCCATCGCCTTACGTGCCGATGATGAAGAAGCTGCATCACTTCGTCAAACTCTCGAGAAATCACCATTTACGCACATTACTGCATTGTTGAATACTTTTTCCATCCAACGAAAGTGGGTCTCAGGTTCTATCTTCGCTCAACTAATGTTGATATCGGTCGTTTCGTAGATGCTCGAACCCTATAATTGCTGTATGCGTACCCAATGACATTTTCTTGTCCTACGGCATCGTTATTCTGACCTCTGTCTTCCGGGTTACGTATTTCTCCCTAACTCTTCGCACAGACCACTCTTGCCCACAAGAATTGCAAGATGCACCCTCAGATACAAGTACAGTAAAACCTGGAGGGTTTTTGTCCGCGATTGAAGGTCCATCCGCATATGTTTCCCTCCTTGGAACTGAGCCATTTCGACCACCCGCTACGTTGTCTCATCCTTCTGGATTGCCAAACTTTCCCCGCATGTCTGTTGGAGCGCAAAACACTAAGAACGAGTTCATTCTCACTCCCGACACACTGCGCTACTTTGGCTCTACCGTTGAAAATTTCATCGCCCAAATTCGTGAGGTTCTTTTAGCACACCACGCAACCGAGATACGTGCGAACCTACAAAGGTCCGAGGCTCAGAGACAGCAGGAGAAGTGTGCGGACATGTTGAAAATGATGGAAGAACTCAAGTGCTCGAGATACGCTAACGCGATTTTGCGTGTGCAGAAAATAATAGAGTCACACAAGGCCTTGATAACTAGGTTGGATCGGACTCTCCAATTGCTCATGCAACAGGCTTCTCCTGAGCTGAGCGAATCCGAGACAAAATGGTTCAAAGAATTGAGGAGAATGGAAGCTGAGGTTCTTGGTGCAGGGCGGTATGACGAAGCTTCATTAGCGGCACGCATATCACTGGTAAAGTATACGCTACCTTGTATCTCTTTACACACTCATATATTTCCTTAGCTGAAGCGAGAATATGAGCGCAACATACCACACCTGAAGGATATGATAGAGAAGGAATTGCAGCGGAAGAAGCGCCTTTCTGACAATTCTCAATATCTTGGTGTGTCCCAGGCATTCGAACTTGGAGAACACTCCAATGCAGAGTAAGTGGCGGGCCTTCCCGTCGATTGTCATACTTATGTAGGTTCCAGGCGTACGAAAATATCAGACCTAGAGAAGGAAATTGTACAGTTGGCGTCCCGATTGGAGCTGTCCGTGGGGCGCCCACCGTCTCAGCGAGACAAACCAGAGGTTATGGATCAATGACATATAGTATAGTTCTACCCTGTATCTCATTGCAATTGCATCAATTATTGCTTGTCAAATACCGCGCTGCACTGCCACCTAGCCAAGTAAATTAGCCATATTTGGACGCGCGATTGGGGAACGCGACTCTGACTTGGCCAACAGCATCGACATTGCAAGAGGTGACGATTGAGGACGCCGCATTGCAGCCATCTCCAACACTAGAATTGTCATGAGTGTCCCACAGAATAACCAAGGAAGCGTCTCTGGGAGTGGTCTGTTTGGGACTACTGTTGGAAACACTGCTGCTGGCGCTGCCACAAGCACATCAAACAACTCTTCAAGTATCTTTGGCAGCACAGGCGGCTCAAGTATCTTCAGTAACATACCATCGTCCGGAGGGTTGTTTGCGAGACCAGCTACACCATCCGCTGGTACCCCTACAACAAGCACCTCCACACCCAATTTATTTGGTGGTCCCGCTCCAAGCACATCGGCCGCACCCACAGCAAGTATATTCGGAAAGTCCGTAACCTCAGGCCCAGCAACTGGTGCGCCCTCGGCGAGTGCCCCAGGAACTACACCCAATTTATTTGGGGGTGCCACTGCAACTGCGACACCAGGGGCGACAACCACCACCCCTGCATCATCGTTTTTTGCTAACACACCAGCATCCTCCAACCAAACGAGTTTATTCGGAAATATCAGCGGAACGCCTGGTGCAACGGCTCCCAGGACCAATTTATTCATCCCTTTAACATCGAATACGGCTGCGGCTCCCACTGCAGGTACTAGTACGACTTCCACAGCGCACAGTGCAACCAAGGACACGCCTGCCCCAACATCAGGTGAGTCGGGGTAACATATGGATACATTCTGAGCACCCACCTATTGTATAGCAGCAGCCTCTACTGGCGGTTTGTTCGGTGCTCCAGCTCAGAAAAATGACAGCACAGAAAAAAAGGATGTTCCGGCAGGTAGTGTACTCCATAATTTTTTTTTCATAATTTCTCATTTTTATATGTGAAGCAGCTGCGCCGGCATTCAGTCTCTTTGGAAGCAAAGACACTTCAGAGAAAAAGGATACGGCAGCCCGTCAGTTAACTCACATGCTATCAGCTATGATGCCAAGCTGATACAATATCACAACAGCCATGGCGGGCTTGTTCGGTGCTAAACCAGCGGCCACAGCGGCAGCAGGTAAGACAACGTCACATTTTTATTATTCGTGTGTGACGTAGTCTACACTTCAGGATCCGCATTTACACCCAAGGAGGGTGACAAACCCACAGATGGTTAGTATTTCGACTGTACAGTATCATCATTGTATTGAGCAACTCGAAGCGACTTCGGCGAGTGCTGCAGTCGCTGTGGCACCTCCCTCTGTTCTGAAGGGGAAGACCATCGAAGAAATAGTCAACAAGTGGTCTTCCGAACTTGAAAATCAAGTCCGCGAGTTTAACAAGTTCGCTGCCGAGGTTGCAGTCTGGGATCGTGCACTGATGGAAAATGGGAACAACGTACGCCACCTAATTCCCCTTTTTTAGTGTCCATGTGTGTTCATTTGACGCAAGTTGGCGGCATTATATAGTCACGTGGTGGCTGTCGAGAGAGAGCAGACTGAGATTGACCACACGTTGGACCATATCGAACAACAGCAACGGGATCTCTCTGCAACATTGGACGCTTATGAGCGGTCAGCGGAGGAAGTCCTTGGTAATCAAGGCGGCAGTTTGCGAGCACTAGATACAGGGCCTGCGGATACAGAGCGTGACAAAAAGTATGTCGGTCACTCATTTATATTCTGAAGGCGTGTTCTGATCCTTCATGCATAGCTACGTGTTGGCCACCGACCTGCATTCTCATCTCGAAGACCTATCTACATCTCTCGTGCAGATGATCGATTCTGTAAATGTGCTGTCGCTTGCTCCGGCCACTAATGGTAATGCCTCGTTTGGCGGGGACGATCCAATGGTGCAGATCTCGCAGATTTTGAACAGCCACCTTGAGAGTCTGCAATGGATCGATGGTGCGGTGCGGGAGATTGAAGGCAAAGTCGGCGAGGTAGAACGAAGAGTGAGGGACGCAGGCTTGGGTAATTCCTTTGGGAATGGCGGTACTAAACAGAGAGGATTCGGGCTGCCTCGCTGACTATGACTACAACATGGTCCAAGTACAAATACACTTCATTACATGAAATGAAAGATGACATTGATGATAGCCAAATAGGATGATATTGCAGTATGGTCGTTTGCTGGCGAAGACACTACCGAAACAAGGAACTTCCGGACCGGATACGCTCACCAGAGTAATAAATCCACACCGGGAACGGAATCCCAATGACAATTGCAAGCCCTGCAAGCAACGTGTTGCCCCATCCGTACCCGAGGGATGTAAGCATCTGTTCCGCAAAGAGAGGAAAAATAAATCCAAGGAAAGACCGGAAAACCTAAATGAATCAATATGCGTACAAGAATGAAACTTATGACATACAGAAGCAGCTGCAATTGCACTCGCACCGTAAACAAAGGCATCTACAAGATACAACTGGATAGGGAGGCTAGAAGTCATCAGGAGCTGTGACTTTCTGGAATGGGATTGACCACGTACTATGAGGTCATTAATGCGAAACCAAATATACATGTTCCGATCAGGGGCATAATCCAATGAATCCTCGCCTGGGCGGACCAGCCATACCAACTAAAAAGGGTGTAAGATGAGGCTTCGATTTTCAATAAATCACTTACAGTAATCCAATTGGAGTGAAGAAAGAACCAAATATAAGTATTGGGATCCTCATCTCGGGTGTTCCTTTTCCTCCGTTTTTGGCTGCTAGCTAGGGAACGTAAGCCAAAAAAGGTATGCATGACGAACTTAGAACTTACATGTAGGTATATCTTGTCAGATAATTTAGCACCTATCAAGGCAGATACCAAGAAACCAAGGCCAAGTCCGAGGTATGCCAAGCCACCGACTCCGATACTCCAACGATAAACCCCCGTGAACAGGCCTGAAATCCATGTCAGCGGCAATCGTTGGAACTCAAAAACCTCACCTGGAAATGTCGCAAACATAAGGTAGAATACGCCTTGGGTCGACAGTCTTAGTACATAGATCTAGTAATTCTTGCCAGCACTAACCATATATCCTGAAACGGGGTCAGCTTATTACACAATGACAAGAACGAGGCAACTGACAGAGCCATGTAGAAGCTCAAGATAAAACATATGAAACTGCGCGTTAGAATGAGCATTGGGCGGGTCAAGTTGTCCCATAGATATTTCAACTTGTTCGTAGGGACTTCGGATATCCTTGGATCAGCCACAGCTGCCTTCTCAAGATCAGAAAAGGATTTGGCTCTTCGTAGACAGATAACTGGCGCATATGTCTCCCGTAGAAGAGGGATGGCGAAGACAGATGAAAAACCGCAGAGCCCAGCGACCAGGTAGAAGACATATTGTATTCCAATAGATTGGGTAATGAATCCCCCCATAATTGGACCAATTATGGGCCCTAATTTTGGGGGGTTAACGCTAGAACGAAACTCAGAATACCAGTTCGATCTTACCTATCAGTGGCCCCATGCTGTAAAGCGCCATTGCAGATGCGCGATCGCGTTCAGCGAAAAGATCCGCAATGACACCTCCTCCGATTGCCAATGGTGTGCTAGCAGCGAACCCAGCTCCGTGTAGAGTCAGAGTAAGTGGTATATAAGGGAGGTAAACTCACCGAGGAAGCGGAAGCCGATAAACGCATTTACCGTTGGGGCTAAAGCACAACCCAGATTGAATAAGAGGTAGACAACGTTTCCAATGTGCAGCATCTGTAACGATGTCAACACGTGTCATATACGCAAGGGAAGGAGTACTTACCCACGCCCGGCCATACATTTCGGATAAAGGGGCCAAGAACAATGGTCCGATAGCGAATGATAGCAAGAAGATGGACAGAGTGAGAGCAAGAATTGTGGGGTTGGTGATGTGATATTTAAGAGCGATCTCGGGAAGCCCTGGAGCCATCATTGAGCTACCTAAGGGAGCAACGAAGGTGTATAGGGATACCTGGAGTCTGGTGAGTGAAAACAACAGGCTGTAGATTCGTGACCTAACGAGAGCAGTAGCAACCCATTTTCTCGCTGCTGACCAGTTGCGTGGATTAATTGGATCATGCTCCCATGTCATGTCCCCCAAACCTCTTTGCTGGACTTTGTCTTCTTTGTCGACATGTTGCTCGGTAACAGAGTTTGCTGGATCGTCCAATACTCGCATTGGATCTGTGATGTGAGTGATCGAAGTTGCCAGAGAGACCGTCTCGTAAACTGTGCTCTGCACATTGCATGAAGACATATCGACCGTTCTGCGATGGGGACCGAAGGGAACAGCAGCCGATGTGTTGAACTGCCGTCATATGGGTTTATAGGGAACACTGCCAAATGATGACAAGAAGGAGTATTACGCCTTTCTCACCTCAGGCAATATTATGTGCATCAGCGCTCAGCAGTGCTTACGGCTATCAGTGTGGTGCAGACAATAGTCATGTCCTTCACCTTCATGGAAGATGTTCAGAAAAACGTACGATTATAAGCCAATGTGCTACTCGTTGAATCAGAACAGCGCGCAATAATAGTTAGCATTGAGGTTAGATGCATACCGGTTGGTGTGAAGGTCGATTTGACCAATGCTTGATGCATAATGAAGAGTCCGACGTCGGCAATGTGTCCGTCACATGTTCTCTGACCTGGGAAGAACATAAAGCCATCAATCACCCTCTTCATACATAATATACTGCAGTTGCATACTGAACTGCCAGGTTCGCCCACTTGGGTCTCGGGTCATCGGAGGATAGACACAATTCCTTATCATGTGACCTTATAGACCGACATGTATACCGAATCAAAATGTCCTTGCGCATCATCTTGGTACATCTCAAATAATGGTTATACGATACAAAACAGTACCCGGGGATTCCACGCATGACACCTCAGTACTCTCAGTCCCGAAACCGCGTGGTATCCAAGTACTGACTAATTGATTGCTCAGCAACGTAGAGAAGTGCGAAACAAGGCACCAATACCAGGCTACACAACACTGTACCGTCCAACAACAGCGCTGGGATTGCGCATCTCAGCTTGCAATGCTGCGGCGGAGGCTTCGATAAGCAGGCGCTTGATCTCTCTCACTGCTTGCTCCACCTGCAGGAAAAAGAAAGAATAAGAACAATCGCTTTGCAAGGACAATCGAATTACACGTACCCTCCACTCTTCGTTTGATTCCACGAGAAGATGAAGCTTAGGTGGTCCCTCCACAGGTGGCTCTTTCCCAGTTTCGTAGTATATACCTATCAAACCTAAGACTCAAAAGCAAATACCCCTTTGGGTGCACTCACCTTTGTTGGTAACGGAAGCACCTGTCATATCAATAAGCTAGGGGACACCGCAGTAAGCACAGGTTTACCAAGTCATCATTCTGCGTACCTGAACCATGGTTTCCTTGTTCGTCACTCTCCACCGCGCCTTTTGTGGATAGTCATTGATAGGTATGATGGCGTGAAAATCTGTCGAGTCAGGGTTGGCCTTTCTGCCGCCGCTCTCTTCGTGCTGTATTTGTGACTGTAATACAAGCTTCATGGCCTTCAATTGAGCGTTGAGTTTCGCGACAACACTAAGGGCTTGTTTCTCAGCAGGCGAGTCTTTGCCAGCACGGGCAGCTGCCTCTTGAGCTGTACGGATCTGCGCCTGGATCTTCTCTTCCTCCTTGGCATGCGCGGCGCGGCGCGCAGCAATTGCCGCGCTACCGACGCCCAGTATACCCTTGGAAGAATCGGGTGCAGGTCCACGTCTAATTTCCACCTTGAAATTGCCAAAAGTCATATCGTCACCCCCTGTGGACGCCTTTTGCGGTTCTTCTGTCTTCTCGTCCTCACCACCCTCTCCGTAAGCCTTGCGTTCGGCGCGATCTTTGGCTTCTCGTTCCTTATCGAGGCGATCCAAGCCCTTGCCTCCAAAGCCGGAGCCAGCAACTTGTGCCTTTCCTGACCTAACTTTCTCCAAGAACCCTACGAAAAAAAGTGAATATGAGGGGGTTCTGAAAATCGGAGGGTGACAAACCATTGGCTAGTTCCTCGAGTTCTTTAGGCATAGCAGCATTACTTGCCTTTAAGGCGCGGTATATGTCGACGGAATACCTCTCTTGTTCCGATGTAATGAAGGTGACGCATGTTCCCTTGTTTCCGGCACGGCCTGTTCTACCAGCACGATGAACATAGTCCTCCATATGATTAGGGGCATCGAAATTGATGACAAGCTTCAGTTGTTTGACGTCTAGGCCACGGGCAGCAACCGAGGTAGCGATGACGATAGGAACAACACCAGACTTAAAATCAGCAATAGTAGAATCACGATCAACCTGGTCTTTTCCTCCATGGAGAGACATGCAGAGGTAGCCTTTCCGCATCAAATCACGGAGAAGGTTATCGGCAGCTTCCTGCCGATCAACGAAGATGAGTGTACGACATTCTGGATCTTCATTATACATTTGTCCGAGAATTTCTAGCAAGCGATTAAACTTGGACTCCTCGGGACGGACTTCCACGATCTGGTCAATCTCAGGGGCAACTACAGACCGACCTCCGACAGTAATTTCGAGCGGTTTTTGGAGAATCTTTCGTGCTAGTGAATCCATTTGCTTCGGGAACGTAGCTGAGAAGAGAACGGTCTGGCGATCGGGCCGAATATTATTGACGATCTTCATAACCTGCGGTTCGAACCCCATATCAAACATCCGGTCCGCTTCGTCAAGAACGACATAAGTAACTCGTTTTAGATTGGTTACGCGTCCCGAATTTGCTGTGAGGAGGTCAATCATCCGTCCAGGGGTGCAAACAATAATTTCAGCTCCTTTCTTGAGTTCCGCAATCTGATCTTTGATTGGTGAGCCCCCGTAAGCACACACTGCCTGGATATGTATGATTGGTTCCAATACTCAAGGATCGAGAAAACGAAAACACTCACCCGTAAATTTAGTACCTTCAAAAAGGGTTTGCATTCACGATGAATTTGAACAGCGAGTTCGCGGGTTGGAGTCATAACGATAGCAAGAGGTCCCTCCATTTGTTCAAGAGGTCGCTGGTCCTTGATATGTCGGAAAAGCGGTAGCAAGAATGCAATAGTTTTTCCAGAGCCTGTTTTGGCAACACCAATAACATCCCGACCAGACATGATAGCAGGAATTGCTTGTGCCTGAATGGCAGTCGGAGCTACATAATTGAACCGTTTTATAACATCCAAGCTGTGTCAATGGAAGTCAGAAAATAGTAAAGTAAGCGAGGAGTAAGCGAAATGCCTACCAGCTTGCAGGAAGGCCAAATTGGCTCCACTTGGTGACGGGTCTAGGGCAATCAATGCCACGTATCTTGATGCCATCCAGATCAAGCCTCAGGAGGTCAGCCTCTTCATCCGTCATGGTTGCAACGTCTGACGGAGGGAGATAGAAATCTTTTCGGAACGGTTCGTAGTTTATGCGAGAGTGGTCGACCGTGGCAATGTCTTTCTTCTTGGCCTTCTTAGCGGCAAGAGCAAGAATATCTTCCGGATTCAAACCAGTAACGTCGAGCTCATCCTCAACTACGGTTTCCTCTGCATCGCCAGCACCGTCCTCTACCATGCGATCGTCAAGGCGAACACGAGATGGACCAGGGCCGCCATCGACCCTCATCATGTCTTCAGCATTGACCTTTTTGACCTCTTCTTTGACTCCACTCATATATGCGTCAAGAGGGTCAAGCTCCTCATCCTCGTCCATAGCATCAGCAGCCTTTTTCTTCATGGCTTGGTCCATTCTGTTCGCCTCCTCGTCATCGTCGTCAACTTCAAGATCGCCTACGCTGGCTTCCCCATCCGCCATGGTCATATCGACAGCAGGCATCTCCCCGAGGGTCTCCAGTTTGCGTTGTTTAGTCTCGACAGAGTCATCCATTGCAGCTACTGTGACCTTTGAGGCCTTAAGGACGTCAGGCTTGAGCGGCAAACCTTTCAGTCCCAGGCCAGTCAAAGCAGCACGATTGAGTGTCGCGCCTGGTTTGGCCAACGTGGGGGTCGGTGGAGCTGTGGAGGTAAGATCAAGTGATATGAAATCTTGTCTAGAAAATATGTGGCTGACAACGAACCTGGTGCTGACTTCCCAGCAAGGGCCATTGCTTTGGCTTTAGCTTCATCCAGTGCCTTTTTAGCTTCCCGCTCTTTCTTCCAAGCTTCCAGTTTGGCACGCTTAGCTTTGAGCTTGTCGTCTTCCGGCGGAGGTGTAGGCGTTGACGTTGCTTCTAGTACGGGCTTTGCTGAAGGGGGCGTCGCTCGACGATCACGGTCCTTCCGATCCGGGGAACGTGAGCGTCTTCTGTCGTCGCGTCGGTCATCCCTTCTGTCGTCTCTATAATTGTCTCGACGCCTATCATCGCGATACCTCTCATCCCTGTACCGGTCTCTGTCTCTGTCTCTGTCCCTATCCCTATCCCTATCCCTATCCCTGTCCCTGTCCCTCACTCTGTCGCGGTCTCTGTCCCTTTCGTCGTCGTATCTCCTGCTGGTCCTTTGGGTATTCCGCCTAGTTGGCGAAGGAGACCGAGGTGAACGGTGAGATGGCCTTACCCTTTTGTTTGAGCTCTCTGGTGAATAAGACCTGTCCCTGCGTGTCATGACTCCGGGGAATGAGTGAGCGTAGGAAGAGAAATGCCCTTGTTTGTCTTTGTTAGGATCCCATGCTGCTGACTAATAAGCGAATGTATTTGTGCCAGTGACGACAGATCGAATGTCGAGCATCATGGCCAGCAACATTCTGGACCCGGCTGCACTCGTCAACCAGATCCCGAATTTACTTCCTCCATCGAACAAGAGATTATCATCGCCTCACGATGGAATTGCTGCTCTCGTCCACGCAGCCTTTACTGCACTTGGCTTTCGTCTAGTCGCTACCGACGACGCATCCCCGGCAAGACCCCATCCTGACAATGTTCTACCAGATGATTGGAATACAAAGGGGCCTGTAGATCGTACTTTCAGATACAACCATGAACAGAGTAGTCTCGAATTTGTTGTAAAGGCCATAAAGCTTGGCCAGCGCACTTTGATCAATGCCATTGCCGTCGAAGTACGCAGATCTGCCCCTGTGTACGTTTATCGACTCAACTTCACTCCTAGAATGATCGGTCTGCTTCGTTGGACATCTCTACCAACGATTTCACATCACCGTCGTTCTACCCCCACGATACTGCCCAGCCTAATGCCCCCCCTCTGGTCAACGGGTTTATAACTTCCAATCGCATCGCAGATCTTATCTCTCAGCTCAAGCTCAGGATCATACAAATGCTCGTTCCGGGCCTTAGAAAGGAAGGCTACTCAGAAGAAGCTGAAGAGACATCGCCATATGTCGGTCGATCAGCGCCTGGTCCTGCAAATAATCCGCCTCCTGCCCACCCAAGACCAGCGACGCCCCCCTTCCTAGATGACATCCCGTATGCTCCGCGCTCACACATACCGTCCGGTAATCCTCTTGAGATTGGACGACGGGATCTGGAGCCATTCGGAGGGTTTCCGTTTGCGCCCCCAGCCTTGTTCCCGCCTCATGGAGGGGACGGAATGTTCGTTGGACCTGATCACCCAATTTTTGGTTCCGTGAGAGACAATAGGTCGAATGGCAGGAGGGGACCTTGGGGCGGAGACGGATTTCTGCCCCCCCTTGGCGCCCCCCCTGGTGCACGATTTGATCCCATCACGCCTTTTAATCCACCCTTTGGCAGAAGAACCCAAGGAAGGCGTACCGGCGAACCCGACAATGATGAATTCATGCCACCTGGGGCAGTAAGTGTCGAGCTATTCTACATTGGTTCATCCACCCACCTTTTACTCTGCAGGGGGATATGTTCATGTGATACGTCGAGGAAATAAGAGAAGGAGTTTATCACAACGCATGTTCTATGGCTGTTGCATGTACTCGTACTCGTGTTTCATTGTGTACCAGTAGCATCGGTACTGCTGTATTGTAACTGTTCCCATTATCTGGCCGTCCGAATGAGGCATCTCGCAAACCATCGTTTCCTCCCACATTCCTCGCACACATTCCTCACCATGGGCCCTCTCAGAGCAAACTATCCGCAATCGCCGACCTCGCCTCAACGTAGCAAGCCAGCAATACCACCAGGCTTCATGGCAGCACCCCGGCCCAAGCACAGGCCCATCGCAGATATGACCCTGCGAGAGCTGCACGACCAGTATGACCGCAACGAAAGACTACTTCGTTCATCGTAGGCCCCCTCGCTTGTATGAATCGTAACTTTACGGGACTACTTAGTAGAGGTCCTAACGCTTACGATCCATTTACTGCAGGTCAGCTTCTACGTCTGCCCTTGTGCAACGACTATCAATGGAACAGAAGGCAATTTCCTCTCGCTTGCTAGAACTTGAAGGCGTCGAAGAAATTCGAAAGGGTATCAAGAACACTAACATCAACGCTGACGAGACAATGAGTGTTGACGAACACCCCCGGATAATAGATGCTAAACGACGGGCACTATCCTTATATGTCTGTATTCCGATGTGTAGAATGTGCAAACGCCTTGTTCTAACTTGAAATTGTCTAACGCAGGCTCCTTTACCTTCGAATGGTAATAGTCACATAGGTTCTCTTACCCTACAGGAGGCTGTCGCATTGGAACAACGTGCGCATGCAGAGGACGTCGCAAGGCAACATCGCACGGACGAAAGGCGGAAGCGCGTAGGACTGCCAGTCAAAGGTGAAATCCTGTCAAGACAGGAAATGGATTCTCGTTTATGGACTTTTCTGTAAGAACCTTGCCCATCATTTCTTCTGCATGATACTGATCAAGTCACCTCAAGGAGTTATAAACCAACTGACTCTGATCTCGAAGATTGGGACGACGACGACGACGACGACGACGACAACGATCCATCCGCATGGTTCCAAGATGATCAAGACGATGGTATCAAAGGCCAGGATATTGTTCCTCCCGACCTAGAAGACCTGTCGGACATAATACGTGTGGATGAGAGTAGAATCCGGTATAGCACGTTCTACGAGCCACGAGACATTGATTAAGTGGAGAATTCCTGTGTTCCATGTTCCGCATATGGGGGATAGTAGTCGTGGCATGTATTATACATATACATCGAGGTGCAGCCACATTAGTTAAATGGATGAAGGTCTAACCTAGGTATAACGGTTCGGCGTGAATACGTCCACCATACTCAACGAGCGTGGATAGGACAACTCCTACGCCGCTGCAGCCAGGAGGCCAAGCAAACTATATACCTATGAGCTCTTCTTACACTGGGATTCAAATACACTGGCATACCGTTGTGGAAACTGCAGAAGCAGTCCATTCGTGCAACCTCAGAGCCTACAAAGATGACTTAGGCAATGATATGTGGTGGAGGGTGAAATCCAAATGAATACCTCTTGTAAACTCTTCCAAACAAATGGCACCTACACTTCTGTCAGGGAAAGAATCGCTGACCGAAAGGCCGAAAGAACGTACATTCGACACCAAGCAAAGCGCTTCCATCAGGAAGTCTATAAACCAGATATCTGTCAGATTGGTGGATGGGGGATCCGATACCGCCTTCTAGGCACCCTCTGACGTGAGCTTCTTGATCGGGAGGCAGTCCCAAGTCTGTTAGGCTGACCCCACATACAGGACATCTGTTTATGCACTTAGCAATGGACCGGCGAATCAATTCTTGATTGCTCACTCCGCAAGATCACTCAGCTGGGAACTGGAGTTTTGTCGCGTGACATGACCAGGGACTGACAATCTGCCTGGCTCAGTTGTAATACGGCCCGCAGCAGCAGATGTTGAGGGCTGGAGTCCCACAGGAACGCTGGCATTATGTATGTCAAAGCAGGTGCGACAGACACGTTGAAAAGAGGCAGTCGCAATGCGCTCAGGGAATGCAAGATCAGAAACGGTGTCGGAGGGTTGAAGGAGAGCCCTGTGGGACGAACAACGATCGCAGAAAATACGGCCACACCTCCTGCAGTGCTACTGTCTGTCAGAGCTCTGTCATGTGGTCATCTAAGCTACTACTTACATGCTAATGACGTGGTGGCAATAAAAAGGTCAGAAAGAGAATGAGATGATTCCAAAGGAATAACTTACTCTTCGGAGGATGAAGGTGAACCGACGCCGACAGTCGTTGCAAGCCTGAACTTCGTCATCCCTCTCCCACTGAGCATAGAGAGCATGAGGGGTAAGCGGCCTTCTTGAAGTAACCATTTTGGGGGGCGCTTCACGAGTGGGAACACGAAACTCCGCTGCTTGAGATAAGTGTGGCGTAAGATCTGCTGGCGCCCTAAGAACTGATGGCGGCCGGTGGTCCGCCGAAACAGACCGTACGGGTGGAGTGCGTGGCTTTTCCGCAGGAGTGAAGCCTGGGTAGTGGAACTCTTTCTCGTCGTCGTCGTCGTCGTCGTCGTCACTATATTCATGGTCGTCGGTCGGTTTCGAGATGAGCAGTCCCTGAGCGCCAGCAGAGAGACGGCGACGTTCAAGCTCCCTGCTGTAAGCGTTTAAAAGGACCTCGGCTTGCATTCTGCGATCATGGTCCTCATCACCTGCCAGATATGTCAGAATTGGAAAATATTTTCACAGCCTGTGTCCAAATTACCGAGAATGCCTTGACGCAATTCTGTTGTTGCACGCTCCAGTTTCGCAATGGCTCGACGTGCCTCTGTGACAGAAAGGGCTCCATTGTCATGTCCGGAGTCGCGAGACTGATTTCCTACAAGGTATCGTGCACGAACGACGTAATCTTGTGCCAACAAAAGGGGGTTAGGGGGCATAGCCCCAAGCTCTTGTCCATCGGGATCACCAGGGTTGCTCTCCTCATCGCTTACGCATGGAACCAGAGCCCCATCCGCAGCCAGATGGTACAGTGCACCGTCGGGTTCCATGAAAGGCAGCGGAGGTATATCGAGCCGACGGCGCATGACTCGCACCCAACGTCTGCGACGTACCCAAGTCTGTGCATACGCTACTCGAGTAGATGGTCCAGCGGTGCTACTGCCGCTTCCATAGCTGTGGCTTCGGACCGGAGAAGTCAGTCCTAAAGCCACAAGGCCGGATCCAGACAAAAGGCTTTCCAACTGCAGAGGGGGCCTCGCTGTCCAAGCTTCCTCAGGAGCATCGAATGTTTGGGCATATTGCCAGCCAGACTCTCCATCGACTCCAGGGGGAGTAGTATCCAGCGTCCATTCACATCTACAGATTGACTACGATTATAGGCAAGAAATCATGTAGAAATCAAGGACTCACAGCCAAAAATGGCTCCTTTCTGCGCCCTCTGGGATGGTACTATCTCCATGGGGCGAAATGAGTAAAGCGTGCGGAGCAGCCCTGACCGGAAGCTGTACGTCACTACGCCGAGATGCAACGAACGATGCACCTGTTTCCTCATCTGGCGAAGGCAACTTCAGCTCAAATGGCGGACGATCGCCGTGTCTTCCTAATCCCGAGGTAGAAAATCTAGGTTTACCGCCAGAAACAGCAAGCACCTTTAGATGAGTGTCGAGGCGTTGGTTCTCATACAGAATCAGCGGAACTGCTATATGAACAGCCAGCGGATTATATGGGACTGTCGTATAGCGCCAGCGTTCTGCTTCAGCCTTTTGTATAACCTGGAAGGCTGTTGAGACCAATGAGAACATGCTTATATTGACAAAGGGTTACCTCGCAAACCCAAATTTCGAATACTGCGGCAGCTATATCATAGGCGGTTTCTCCCCAAGTGTTCCGCACAAGAGGATTTGCCCCTTGCTTTTTCAATAAATAGAGCACAACAGGAAGATGACCCTTTGACGCAGCGTTCACTGTGAAAGGGTATAAAAGGCGGGAAATATGACAGAGTCAGCGAGCCTTACTGAGAGGAGTCCAACCGCCTTTGCTTGGGAGATCGACACCACTGGCGCCATTTACTCGATCTGCTGCGCCTCCCGACTCGCACAACCATTTGACTATGTCAAGATAGCCCTGTTAGGCATTTACCATGAAGGATAAAAAGGGTGGAAAATGGCACGAGGACTGACCTTGGAGCAAGCATTGTGGAGTGCTGTCCATCCATCTGCGTCGCAAGCGTGAACATCTGCCTTTTCTGGCAACAAATATTTAATGATCGATAGGTGGCCATGAAGAGCTGCCTTGTGCAAAGCGGTCTGTGTAACATGAGCGACGAAGGGTAAGTGAAAGACGCCTGACGAACCTCTCCTTCGCGATCCTCCAAGTCTGGCATGGCACCACATTCTTCGATCACTGGGAGAACGGAGGTAAGTGGATGAAACAATGTGGCACGAAGTAGGTCAACACTGACACCACTGGATGACCTCGAGATGACCGCGAGTTGCAGCGGAGTGGACGGCAGTGAACCCTGTACGCGAGGAAGCGTCGTTCGCAAGGGCAAATGGTTCAAGGTCACCGCCTTGGAGGGCGGTAGAAAATAATTTCTTCAAGAGAAGGAGATCACCGGAAGAAGCGGCTGCACAAAGTGCTTCTAACTGCGCAGGAGAAGCATGGGATTTTGGTTGAACACAAGCGCGTGCAGAGGATTGCGAGGAGGACAGATGTTGCTCGGGTTGGCTTGTGGACGAGGTCGGGGGATGTATCTCAAGAGGTGGGGGAGGCCCCTCGCTCGATGGCGCGTTGCCAGAAGCTGCTGGGTAAACGAATTCCTCGTCTGAATCGTCTGCAGTATACGAAAAGCCACCTTCGTCGTCGCTGTCCTGGTACGATGAAGTGGATAGTGCCAGATCACTTCAAAATGACAGGATTAGCAATAAAAACATATTACTGCGAGCGACATACTATACCGTCGTGCCCACACAAGTAGAGCTGGTAGGCGTGGACATGTTCGTGAGTCGCGACGAGTCGGACGCGTCTTTAAAGAGAAAATGACCGACTCCGTGGGAACCTCAACTCGAGTCGATGACACGGTTACTTGGACTATCAGCGAGGGTCTTGTCAGCCACTCGTGCGGCTGCGTCTTCTGGCTTCGTCTCCGTGTGTCTCCCCACCCGGATCCATCCAGCAAGGGCAATGTCGAGCGATAATTTATACCCCATACCCATCGCATCCCGTCTTGTCGAGGGACGCGCGCTCCAGCAAGACGTCTGGTCTGTCTTCAAGTCAGTGCGCCTGATTCTCCCTTTCTCCCTCCCTCGTTCATCTTATCCCAAGCGCTATAAACCTCCCTCATGACTGCATCAACCTTGGTCAAGGATACATGAACTTCTCCCCACCCACCTGGGTCACCGATGCTGCAAATGCCGCCCTCAAAACCGTCTTACCCAATCACTACTCCCATCCCAAAGGTCGCATACGCTTGCGCAACGCAATAAAAGCTTTCTATGAGGGTTCCTTTAATAGATCCCTTGACGTGGAAACAGAAATACTGGTCACCAGTGGTGCAAATCAAGGTCCTTCATCCTTCATCTCTAATCTACCTCGGCTCATGTCCTCATAAGGCCAGTATTCCGTTTTCACCGCTTTTTTGGATCATGGGGACGAAGTCATCATGTTCGAACCTTTCTTCGACCAGTATCTCGCCTCCGTGATCTTCAATGGGGGAAAACCCGTCTATGTTCCCTTTCATCCTAACCTAGATGGTGATAAGCCTTCCAGTGCAGATTGGACAATAGATTTCGACGAATTACGGTACGTAGACGCCTTCGCCTTATCAACCAATTATATCATAGCAAGTGTAGCCGCGCTATTACTCCTCGGACAAAGATGATCATAGTGAACACACCACACAATCCTGTCGGTAAAATATTTACCAAAGACGAACTTGAGAAAATAGCGGCTCTCGCGAAAGAGTTCAATTTACTTGTCATGGCAGACGAAGTGGTATATTACATATTTCACGCATGTAGCCATCAATCTCATTTACCTTCGCAGTATGATTGTCTTGTCTATGATGGCAAGGAACATATCCGCATTGCCAACCTTCCTGGCATGTGGGACAGGACCGTGACAGTCATGTCAGCCGGCAGTAAGTGCAAAAGTATTTCGGTAAATTCATCTTGCTGATACCTTTCGGTCAGAGGCATTTGCTGCCACAGGGTGGCGTGTTGGCTGGCTTATTGGCCCCCTCTCCATCATTGGACCCACCCTTGCTGCCAGCACGCGTATCGTTTTTTGCTCCAACTCGCCTCTTCAAGAAGCTGCAGCCGCAGGTCTCGAAGAAGCAAGAACCCGCGGCTTTTTCGAACAACAGCTCAGGGAATACCAAGAAAGGCGTGACGTTCTTTTGGCCGCCTTCGATAAACTTGGTTTAAAGTACAGCCTTCCGGAAGGCTCTTACTTTGTTCTAGTGGTAATTCTACCCTTGTGTGATCCTGGTGTCACATAACAATATCATGTAGGATATCTCTCGGGTCAAAATCCCGGATGATTACCCATTCCCTCCATCGATAAAAAACCGTGCGAGGGACTTCAAGTAGGTTCGCCCCTTCAAAGCATTGTGAGGTGGCTAACCGTTGTAGGGCATCCTGGTTTATCGCTGTGGAGGTTGGAGTGTCATCCATTCCAGTGAGCGATGTGAGTTTTGTCTTATGACTTTTCGCCTCAGAGTGTCCAACTAAACACTGGAAAGTTCTATTGCGAGGAGCACTGCCACATCGGCGAAAATTATGCCCGCTTTGCCTTTTGCAAAGATGTCGATACACTTAGGCAGGCCGGTGAACGCTTACAGAGGCTGGCCAAATATCTCTCCTAGAGGAGCATTCCTGGGGCTAGTGCTTTTCCGCGCCTCATCCCAAGCATGTATGTGGTTTATATGGAGTGATAGAGTTTGTAAAGAATCAGTTGTATCCGAGTCTATCGACAATACGAGACAAGACATCGCTATGGGAACCATGTATGAGATCATAGTATGCAGGGTTGCTGACAGCCCGCCTCGCTGCAAAGGTAAATGATAATACCTCAATAGCATCCTGTTTGCTGCGCACTGTCCCCTCTTCCGTCTTCTTCCTGTACCACTCAGTCAAGAGCCCGGTCTCCAGCAGTTGCGACTCCAGCGGCAGACCGTCATCATTGAGGAATTTAATGAATCTCTCTCCATCCTCAACAGGGCAAAACAAAGCGAAATGGCTTGGCTCAGACTGTCGGACGGCCTGGCTTTGCATCTGTACCACTTCTAAAAGTGTATAGTCCTTGAGTCGGCGCTCCGACATGGAAGGGTCCGCTTCGATGTATTGCGTGCCCAAAATAACCACTGCACCTGCTTTGACAGGCAAGTTCCAGGCCGCTTCACGGGCGACTACAAGAACACGGATCAGACTCGTAGCAAACAACTCGAGGAGAACTTGTTGAGCTGCTATTGATGTCCGCTTGTGAATAATACCAACACCACGTGAGGCAAAATTTGCAAGCACATACTCCTGGAGGTTCGCCATACGACTTTCTGCTTCGAATGCAGAGGCGGACTCGGGAAGGAATCCAGTTTCAGTTAGGGAGTGGAGATTGTGCTGTGTAATCAACTCCTGTGCGACGAGTTGACAGTGCCCACGTGACGGTACCACCACAATGGCAGACGTAGTAGAGAGGCCGAGTCCCATGGCCGCATAGGCAGGCTTCGCCAATGCCTTGAACATGGATTCCGAGAGGGACAACGTATAAGTCTGGACAGAACATGTCATAGGTTGTTCGCGGTCCTTGGGTAGGAAGCTGTGGAGGTGCTCTGGTTTCACGCCCAACCAGGACGCAAGGTCTGTGGGGTCGTTAAGTGATCGAGAAAGCCCAAAGTATCTACACGGCGAATATTGGGTCGCATGTCTCAGCAGCGACACCGCAAGTTCATAGGTGTCGTCCAGATACTCCAAACTCTCGCATAAAACGAGGGCAGGAGAACTTGCTCCTTCCATGGTGTGTGCAATCCGCATGGCGTTTAGGAGAACGGCAGTAGTAACAACCCGGATCGCCTTGCTCCTTGGAGGACTGAAAACCATGTTTTCTCTGGGACGTTCTACTGAAATGCCACAAATGATAGCTCTAGAACGCAATTCCGATAGAGTACTTGTTGCCGCGGTTTTGTTTGGAACAACGACAAGCATGAAAATCGGTGTCCGCGACCGAAGGAGAGTTGACCTTACAGGATCGATCGCTTAATTCTTGGTGCGCGAAGTATTGACCTTGGGACTTACCAGATTGTTAAATGTGCCAAGAATGATTTCCCAGACCCCACCGGCGCAGCAACCAGGACATTGGCCGAGGTGCTGACAGCACTCCAAAAAATCTGCGTCTGGATGGCATTAAGTGAATTGAAGTGGGCTGAGCGGTATAAGTCTTGTAAAGTTGGAGGGCGGATCGAAGACAAAGGGAGAAATCCGACATCCTGGCGTTGCGCGTGCTGATTAAAGGCTATAGGCATGTGTAAGTTGTCCACCGGCACGTCGAGTTCACTGTCCGCGCCTAACCATCTGTCTGAAATAAGGCGAATTGTCATGGACGATAAGGTCTTGCCCAACAAGGAAATGACGAAGTTGACATTCAATTTTTTTACAGACTCCCGCAGGCTGATGTGTTTAATTTGAAGAATGGTTTTATCGCATTGGTCTTCGATCCATAACCAAAATGGCTCCGCAGGACTATGGATTCGGGAATTCCAGACGAAGGCCCTTGTCACTAACACGACGATCTTCAATATGTCAGACCCCAGTGGACGGAGAGAAACGGAGAGCTCCAGGGACGGGAATTGTCTTGCTGCAGTTAGGAGGGCCTGACCCTGATGTTCATTCAATCTAATGAGCTCTCCCAGCTCAGCAGCGGTCATGGACCCAAGTTCACTAGGGGAATATTCTGCTCCACAATTTGCAAGGCCATAAATGATTTCCTTTTTCAGAGGGAATTGCTTCATCGGCTCATCGAAAGGCCAAATGCGTTTTTCCACAGCTTTGCTCATACCCCCAAGAACCGCCGCCGTACCCGCCCACTTGCGGCTGATTGCCAGTTCCAGAAGAGCTCGTATAATACGACCACCATTCTGTGCAACGTATGCGCTGTCGGATGCCAAGGCAAAATCATAGATGGGGAATCCGGATATATGTGCTTGGAGAAGAATGTTCACTTTTCCCTGGCTCGTGTCCACTCCTCCCTGGGAACTCCCCGGTAAGACGAAAAGAGACAGAGCAAGTACTGACATACATAAACCTCACAGGGGACACTTGCCATCAATTGCTCAAGTTCCTTGACTTCGGATTCCCTTATCTGGATCTGATCAAACTTTGCGCCTCCGTTAGATCTTGAAGTCAGTTGTTAGGCATGCGTACGTACTTCAGTGCTTGTGCTCAACACACGGAGTACATCAGCCTCAGACATCTCGGGTTTGAAGATCGGGCCCCAAGCTTCGATAGTTTGGTGGCGAATATAATATTTCGCCGCTATACGCCCCCCATCCTTGATTGTAAACGCTGCCAGACCATCCTGCTCGCTGAAGTCAACCATTTCGAGTTTCGCCAATTGTCTCGCTGCGGTCGTAATGAGTTTGTGCCGTTTTTCGATGAGTGCCGCACTGTTAGCCACCATTTCTCGGGACAATCCTACAACTCGTGTGAGTTACTCTACACAGAGATGCTGAAGACTACGAACCATACTGGAAAGGACTCTTTTTCATCCGTACGAAGAGGTATGTATACCCAAGCCATCGAATGCCATCGTCGACACTAGAAACAGTCCCAAGGGCTATCTCGGCGTTAAGAGCATCCGTCATTCCTGATAAGAACCTGCGAAACTAAGCACGTAAATTGCTGCGTAGGCTAGTCAAACGAACTTTGATTCGATTGGAACCTACGAGGGCACTCAACAAAGAACTCTCCTACTACTGAGAAAAGACTTACCTGCGAAATCACAGCCTCTAGATAATGCGTGAGCTTGTCTTCTGTGGTACAAATGTAGCCTTCTCCGCTTGTCTCTAATCCGGGACGACCGGCACGTCCAAACACCTGTAGGACATCAAGAACGGAGAGATCGACAAAGGATCCCTTTGCACTATCGTAGATCTGTGTGCCTTTAATGATGACTGCACAGCCCGTCAGCATTCGCAGTGGCCCCTACTTTGTCACTGACCAGCGTGAGCGGGCAAGTTGACTCCCCAAGCGAGGGTTGCAGTGCAGCATAGTACCTGACATAGTATGCCACATCAGATCGCGCATAGCCCAGAAATGAGGTACCTTTATAACTCTAGCTCGAAACAGTGCTTCGGCCAAATTACGGTCAGACCGTAACATGCCTGCATGATGAATACCAAAGCCATAATCAAACAGCTGCTTCATCTCCTTGTTGCGGGACTCCCCGATGTCTCTACGATAAAGGCGCCACTGAGGGTGGTCTTCGCAGCTGTAATCTGGGAGCGTTCCTTCTGCAGTGGCCGCATCCTTCAGAGAAAATGCAGCGTTGACAGTGTCCTTGCGGGCATGCACGAAGACCATGACTTGGTGGCCTTGCTTAACCAATTCAGAGACCTTCTCAAAGGTAACTCTATCCAGATTTCTCTTCGACTGGACACTCCCTGGTTTACCCCTAACACCTATGAAATGCTGCTCTAATGGAATAGGCCGGAAGGACGAATCGAAATAGAAAAGGCCCGTGTACCGAGAAACACTGGGAAGAGATAAAATTGTCTGGAAAATCAGTATGAAATAGTTGGAACGGACCTCAAGAAGTCTGCGACATCAATATAATTTGGCAGAGTAGCACTCAAACCCACTATGCGAATTACCGACTGACTGGATTCTGCCTTGGAAGGATGAAATACCGAATGCTATGTAGGTAAAAGAATGCACATACCTGTCGCAGAGTGCGAGCAACTATAGCCTCAATGACGGCGCCACGATCTTCGTTGAGCAAATGGATCTCATCAATGATCAGAAGCTTGAGTTTCTGTAGTGAAAAATAACGTTGCAGTGTGAAGCGTCAGAAAAAGAGATTATGCGCACCGAACTGAGTTCGCCTTCTCCCACTGGCTTTCGAGTGACTACATCCCACTTTTCGGGAGTTGTGACAATGATTTGGGTCTCTGCAACTTCCGCCCTTGTGAGTTGCATGTCACCTGAACGAATGTTAGAAAGTGAAAGTTTGGTCTCGAAGCTTAGTGCACACCAGTAAGCTCCCTAACTTTGACTGAAAGCCATTTTAGGCGTTTGCCTAATTTCTGGGTTATTTCCGAGGCCAAGGCTTTCATGGGGGCACTGATTCAACTTCCTAAATACGTGAAAAAATGTCCGTGCATGTTACTTACACGTAGATAATCTTGAATCTGTCACAATCGATTGATGCAGCTACAGGTGATCCCGAAGTAGTAGTGTGCCTTCTGTGTTGATCCAAAACCCTCAAAATTGTCAGCATTGCCACATCTGTTTTTCCCTGAGTTGGGGAAGTATTAGGATGATCCTGTCATCTAGCTGAACAATCTCACAGCACCAGTAGGGGCTTGAGACCAGCCATGTCAGGAAACGAAAATGTAACAGATAACGGCACTCACCACAAATAAGAATATTCTCATTGGATTTGTACGCGGTAGGATAGACAATGGATTGGACCCTATTTAAGTGCGTGTATCCCTACAAGACCGTGTCAGACATCGAAGGCATGAGTCAAACAGAGCCTACTGGAAACGATCCTTTTGCCAACTCGTCCAAATCAGAGACAGAAACTAGGCGCTCTGAGGGCCGCGGTAGGACCGATTTCGCTGGTGGGACGATCACCTCTAAGTAATCCTGTGAGAAAGCATAAGTGAAATGCGACAACAAGCTCAAAAAACTTACCTCGTAATCGTGTCGGGTGGTCCCGATTGGGAGCGAATACTTGGTACCAAACTGCGATAAAATACCTCCGCCAGTATTGGTCCGAGAGGTATAGACATGAGGTAAAACCTCCGAAGTAACACCCTACTGATGTTCAGATACTACCGAACACACGGAAAGATTGCTTACGGGAGTCCCAGTGAACAGAGGTCGAGAGGCGTTCACTCTCAATGTCTCTTCGATTCGAAGGCGTGCATTTTCTGGCGAAAGAATGGACGAACCGCTTCCTGGCGCAATATCAGATAATCGACCGGGTGTACAAAAGAAACCGTCAATGGAGGCCGGAGGACGAGAGATATTTCCAGTTTCTTCCGAGTGTAAATAACCGATGAGCTGTTGACTTGAGTGTTATGCATCGAAAGTGTCCCAAATTCAACTGACATGCTGAGATACCAACGTTCGCAATTGAACGAGCTCCATCCCCAATTCTATATCCTCAAGGCCCGTGAGTTCGATCACTTCATTTGAGATTTCATCATTTGCACGCGAGCTGGTAAGGAGCTGAACAAGTGCAAAGATGCGATCAGAGTCAAGTTTACTGCTTAAAGAAACTTAACGAATTTAATTGCGCATCGTTGAGGTGTGGGCTTGCCTGAGTATCCTCTGCACCACAGGGTGGACGAGTTGCGTAGTCGAAACAGCACAAAACACATCTACAACAGAGTCCCAAGGAACTGTGTCATCAGAACCTTGTTCGAGCAGACTAACTACGCTGTCAGCCCTATGACTATGCAAAGTTCCAAAATATGCTGTTAGCAACAGCAAAGGGGCTGAACGGGACATATTATGATGCACCTGATCCATTTGTCAAGCAAAGATTTGGATTCAATGCTGCTGACTTCTCTGGAAGATGAAGTCAGGTCATCGAGGTGTTCCGCAAAAGCAATCATATCGGCCTCTATCTTGTTCGTGAATATGCTTTGAAGTAGTTAAGTCCTTGTCTATATGATGTGTTGTTTGGAACAGCAATTGATCAGGCCTTCAACAGCTTCAGGAATCAAGAGCTTATCTAAAGCTTGCAGGTCGACTGCTGTGTAAATTTGTGACCAAACGACGCTCGGGTTCAATTACATCACATCACTAAAACCGTAAGAACGTGCTATTGGTTGCTGTTGCTGTTAAATAAACAAAATAAATATGCGTTTTCTACCCTCTTTGGACTTGGATGGACAACCTGTCCAACTCGCAAACATTTGTTAATGTCTTACTACTCCACCCCAGTTATTCATAAGTTGGCCATGCCTTCTAAAGCCTTGTGATTTACATTTCTGATGCCTCGAAATTGTCATTTCAACAACGTTATGTGTATGAATTAAAAGACCATCCAAGCTCTGTGCAACCAAACAAGCAGGTTGGGTGACAATGGCAAATGGACGTCAAGAGCATGCAGCACGGCGCATGATGTAGGAAAGTGTAGTCAGTTCTTCAGAGGGGTCAGAAGGACAGTACCCTCCACAACAATTACAGAACCATGATATGCACGGGTCGACCCGCAGGTGTACACCGGGTGTATATCACCACGGATGTCGTCGACGGGTATATTCACAGGTCACCATCTACTATATTAGAAGTAAATAATTTGTACAAAGTACTCTATTCTACCATGTGACTACATTGTTGTTGTCGTGTCGTGCGTTGTCGCTGTTGTCATCGTCAGTGTCCCTCATCGTCCTCATGTCATGCGTTGTCGCCATCATCGGTCCTCCTCCTCCTTGTTGTCGCCGTTGGTGCCATCGTCATGCTGCCATGTCGCTGGCCACGCATGTTGTTGTTCCGCATCATGATTGACACTGCTGGTGGGTGGCCATGGGTACAAGGCGTGCGCGCAGAGGACCTGTAAGAAGAAATAGTCAATGAAATGGATAAAATAAAATAAACATACTCTTGTGGGGTCGTTGGACCCAGGCGTCGATGCAGGAGCTCGAAGATGCAAAGCGTCGAAGATCCAGAGTGGTACTTTGTGTACTGACACGACGTTGCCTGATTTGGAAGTCGCGTCACACGGGTCACCGCAGGTTGAGCCAAGGTGCTACGGGTTCTGGAACATGATCCCCTGTAGTACCCGTATCCCATGCGGGTTACACATACCCGTGCATTTCACTAGCCCAGAGTACTTAAAAGGGTCTTATTGAATGCTACTAAAGTTTGAGTTCAAGTAGTTAAATTTTATGCTTGTTTTGGTTAAGCCTCAGCCCATGTGATCTTTCATTTTCACGCCCAGCTACTCGAGTCCCGGATCATCATCTGCCCATGACGAAGAGGGATTTATACAGCCGTGAAATCAAGGGCCCGGATCTCCAAGCTCATCCACACATCTGACAGTCTAGCTCTACGAATCAGCAATGAGGACGACTACGACGACAGTGACAACACTCGCCTACACCCACCTACTACCCGCAGAGGCACACCAATCACGACAACGACGACCCACTTGCGCAAGTGATGACTGGCATAAGAGGCAGGCAGATCAGTGCGTGGTTATCAGCCCCCACCCTTGCATCGATGACATGTACTACCACTGCAGTCCACATCGACAATGTCTAGTACCTGCTGTACACGCTGCGACACTGCTGTCATAGAACATCGATGACGACGATGCCTGCCTGCAGCACGCACAGGCACGATACCCGCAACGATGCTTGCAACGCCCACAATGCCCTCGTATGTCGAAGGATGCCATAGGCTACTATAGTACATACAGCAACCTCTTGTAGTATACAACTTAGGCACAATATCTATATTATTATTATGGTTAACACGGAGTGACTATACCAGGTGCAGTACCTGTCGCGGGGCGGGTCTGGTCGGTCAGATACCTGCAGGTGCTGCCTAACGCATCACATTTTTAGGGTCATTTGCAAACCAGCTCAATTTTTGGGCCACTTCTGCAATTAGGCGTGAAGTTGGTCCACCCATGGCAACATTACTTCAATGTCACTAGAGGGCTCTGATGGTATGAAATGGGTCATAGATTGTAAGGTAAATTCTTAAAGGTCTGACTTCATCACAACCAACAATAATATGTCTTTTGAAAGCTTGGAGAATAAAGGTATCCATTAACAGACCCGAGGACCTTTAAAAAGTTATGTACATCTTTATCTGGCGGATTGTCATATTCGATGAAATTCTGGCCTTTACTCATTTTATAATGTTCATGTAAAGCCTCCCCAAAAAAATTCTGTTTCAGTGATGCAAAGTTAAATAGTATGACGGAGCCAACTGGCTGACGTGAGGGGGTTCAAAACGTTCAACGTTCAAAATTTATGTAAAGTGAACACCGTGTACCAGGTGACCAGAAGGCTCCTCGCAAATCGATGTAAGCCAACTCCAACCTGGCCGACACTAAACGAAGTCACGCGAGTCCGTTTTGCGGGAGACTAGTCTCAGAATCGTGGCAAGCATTACAATCCACTGGACCTGCATGACAAGACATTGAACAGGTCCACCTACGAACAATATTAACGGTGCGGAGAGATTCCTGGCACCTCTGCGGAATTCATAAATCGGTCCGAGTAAGAACGGGAGCTTGATCAAATAATACAGAGGACGGAAGGAAGCGATGGGACATCGGCTCAAGAAAGCATTTCAGTGGAAGATGAAGGCCAACGTTCGGGCAAGCGACCATTGCCTTGTCCTTTCGACATCGGCATCATTCCCAACATGTTCCCGGAAGTACTGTATGCCTCGGTCAGACTAAAGATGCTTTACCTTGGGCTATGCGTTTAGTTATCCGCGCTTCCGCTGCAAATGGGATGGAGTATTTCATGATGTTGATCACTTGTTGGTTGTGTTGGACAGCACATAATAATGGTTCGACATACTTACCGATCTGGCGAGCATGTATGAAACAATACTTGGATCACCTTGCATTCGTGTCTAAGTAGGGTACTGATTCCTTTACAGTTTTTACTGTCTTGATCATTTTCATCGCGTCCACTGGTGTGTACGGTAATAACCTACATGGTCATGTGCCTTAGGCCCTGAGCAGTTCAATGGTTTTCGCATTGGCATACCGTATGAAGGTCTCTTACCCATCAGGGTATCCCTAAGACTTTGCTGAAGCCCAGAAGCCAATCACAGTCTCGGGATTAACGAGCACAAGTATCACCTCAAGAAGGACAGTCAGACTGCTAGCATTATACGCGAGAGAGTAAATCTACATACATCACCCTGCGAATTCAAGGCTGCTTGCATGAGGTAGTTAATGATGTTTTGGGTGTGCATCCTTGGAAAGATTTCGTGAAGCGAACGCAGCTTCAGTTACTCTTCTTTTCCCTGGTTCAACTACAGCAGTGTTGGGACTGCAGGGGACACCAGTATTTGTATTTAAGGGACCTAGTCGATGGAGTGGCCAGACAATGTAACACGGCTTCGCTTCGACTAGTGCTAAGGGTATCTATTGAGGATTAGACATCGTTCGTATTGTCGGGGCCGACACTCACGGGGCCAAAGCTATTGCTGTCCAAACTGCGGAAAGGTTGGTCACCTCGAAAGAACGTCAGTCCACCGAAACGCCACGAAGAAAAGCCTCTCACCTTCAACCCATAGGTGTCCCTCCGGAACGATGACTTCATTGAGTGGGTACGGCGGCAAGGTTTTTATGGTGTCGCCGGCGATAGCAACCACCCTTTTGACGAGTGTCTTCTTTGCATCGGCTGGGTTCCTTCGCACCCGAAGTTAGTGTCAGTAAGTTATAGACAGCTAGAAATGAAAATCGAGCACTTAAGAGAGATGATGTCACCCTTCGAGATTGAGCTTCCGGAACTGACTGACGAGCGATCAAATATGACAACGTCGTTCCAAGTGGACGCGTCGGGATTGAGAGTAGGCTGGCTAGCGAGCCGCTGATTATAACGTGCGTTCCTTTGAAAATGGAGCGAACTGACCTGCATGCTTCTACCCCGAACAGTCTTCAGCGTGTAGAAGTATTGTGTGAATGCTAGGCCAAGCGGAGACCAATACAAAACCTGAAGTGCCCGTTTCATGGAGGACATGGTGACTGGATTCAGGCAAAACGTGCTGGTCGGACGCAGTCGATAATTCGGACCTCTCACTAGGCGGCCTGGTAAGGCACTGGCCCCTGATTACATAATTGAGCGCTGGTGCATCTGTTTTTGCTGCACAATGACAAGATCTATGCTCCACCAACACGAAGTGCGAAATCGATACATTTACTGTACAAAGTTGGGATGGCGAGTTTCAAGGGTACAGGTCCGGCCTGCATTTCTTGCTATTCAAGACAGCGGTATGAGGCTTACTCTCTACACATTCAGTTCCACCATTTCAGCTTGGGCAAGCACACCTTGGAATTCAGCATCTGCCAGTGCAGGATCGACCCATTCCCGTAAGAACCTGTCTACCTGTTCGGGTGCACGCCCGATGAATGTCGCAGGATCCAACAGACGCTCGAGATCATCTTTGATGGGATTGAAATAGGCATCTCCCCTCACTCGTTCGATGAGGTCATTTTCGAGTCCAAGCTGTTTCACCTGGTGTGCGGCTTCGTGCGAAAGAACCTGTATGGCCATCAGCAACGAGTCACTGCATACATAAATGGGAACAACCCACTCGAATACGCTCATGGGCCTCTTGTCGATCACCGCCCTTTTTCACCAGCGCCATAATCAAGTTCTCAGTCGCCATGAACGGAAGTTCTTGTGAAATATGTCGCTGTATCACTTTGGGGTATACAACGAGTCCTTCGGAGACATTGCGCAGCGTCGACAGCACAATATCAGCAGAGAGAAATGCTTCGGGGAGCACCACCCTTCGGTTCGCGCTGCACAATGGTCAGCTTGGCGTTAAAATGATATTGGAATGTGCGCCTACCTGTCGTCCAACGTGCGCTCGAACCATTGTACACTTGCCGTTCCAAGTGCATTCTGATGCCACGTCATTAACAGTCTAGATAAGCTACAAACCCTCTCGCAGCGCATCGGATTCCGTTTGTATGCCATTGCAGAGGACCCGATCTGAGTCGACTCGAATGGTTCTTCGATTTCCTAGTACTCCCTTGGTTAGCATGGACGCCCATCCGCCACTGCTTGAGGCATGTACGCACCTTGAGATTAGCCAGTAATCGCAGATCAGTCGCGATCTTGTGTGCCGTCGCACCCAATGATGCGAGCGGAGCCAACACGTCGATGTCGATCTTGCGCGAGTAGGTCTGTCCAGTGACAGGGTATGCATATTCGAATCCAGATAGCTCTGTTACCAGTTCATCCAGTTTCTCGACTTTATCGTGGTCCCCGTCGAACAAAGCCAAGAAACTGGCCTGTGTACCAGTTGTTCCTTTGACACCCCGGAATCCAAGATCATCGCGTGCGCGTTTGATGTTGCGCAGGTCCCATAGCAGGTCCTGTGTGTATGTTGCATCTCCGGGTCATGCATACACTCCTGAAGGGGAGAAAGGACGCACCTGTATCCACAGTGTCGCGCGTTTTCCGACAGTCGTAAGTTGAGCAGGCTGGAAATGGGTGAAGCCTAATGTGGGGAGGGCTCTATATTCAGCAGCAAACACAGCCAGACGCGAGATGAGCACTGCGAGCGACTTGAGGAGATATGTGAGTCCCGTGCGGAGAAATATAAGATCGGCATTGCTGCACCCCAGATGCTCAGCGTCGCATAAGCCATTCTCGACAAAACAGAGACTTACTCTGTCACATAGCACGATGTCGCGCCCAGACTGGATAGCATCCATATGTCATTATATTGATAAGAGGGGATGATGACGTACTGGATGATGCCTGCTGCAGCAGGAGCAACCTGTCCAAATGTATGGACATGGGCCATCACATCATGTCTCCTTTTTTTCTCCTCTTCTTCTGCAATACCAATTTGCTCTGGTGTGAGGTCCTGGCACGACGTAAATCAGCACATCATAGAGGGAGGTGAGGGAATGGAAATGGCGTACTAGGTTAACGCGCATCTGCTCGATGGCTTCGTCTGTGATGGGAAGTCCGAGTTCTTTTTCTGCGAGAGCAAGGTTCAGCCAGAGTTTTCTCCACGTCCTGAATCGATTCTGGGCGTCGCTGTCAGTCCCCGTCCCATCCCGAGCCATGCACATACAGCAGTGGAGAAGAGAGATGCCATTTCCTTGCTGGCATATCGACTGTGCTCGTGTTGTTAGTGTATTCCCTGCGTGAGTGAGATCTTTACCTTGAAAGCGGCGACTGGTATCTGTCCATCTCCATCCCTTTTGTGTGGTTTTCGACAAGAGCAGAACTCCGGCACTGTTCGGAATTACCTAGGGGGAAGTCGTATGATCTCAGATCTGTTGATTATCGGGTCGGAAGCTGAAAGATAAAGAATATCCAGATTTCTATGTTTCAACAAAGCTTCAAGCTTATTTTTCCTTTCGTATACATTGCAAATGGTGACAGTTGCTTGGGGGAGACACGAGAGACAGCACATCCTCGGCCAAACACGACTATGTACATATCAACTAGCTAGTATATAACGAAGAATTCACCTTCCTTGTCAGTACCTGAAGTTCTACATATCGAGAATGACCTCCGTTGCCAAGTTACTCCCTAATGCACGTATGCAACTAGTTATCACTCGCCGGGCGTGCTCGTCTTTCCAATATGGGGTCATCTGTCAGGTTCATGAGCACTGACAGGGGGTCATATGCCGAAAAGGGGTGTTCACCAGCACCGGTACTAAGGTTACCGTGTTTCCTGAAACCGAGGAGATGGACATAACACCATCCGCTAGTTCTTCTGCATTCAACTCGCTAGGATTTGCTGTCGAATGCATTAGACAAATTGCCACACATCAAGACCAACGGCATACCATTTTCAGAACCAGCCGGAGCCCTTAACGAATGCCCAGGGTGTGCAAAAGTGGCATAATGGTACTTGTCCAATAAAGTTGTACAGATTTCCAAAGGGTGCCATGTATACTCCTCCTGATTAGTATCCCTGCCGCATGAGATGGACACTCATGGCATTTGCAATACAAATAAGTGCTCACTGGGTCAGCAAGATAGGACGGTGAGTAATCGCCCTTATATTTCATTTTTGTGCATGTGTGTATATAAAACCCTTACAAGATAAAGTCAAGTAGGAAGGAAGACCGGGGCGATGAACGCATACCCATATACAGTGCGGTCGTCGAAGATGCTCCTGCATCATGTATCTCTTGCGCGAGCGAAGCCTCTCGAAGTGCACTGATCTGATTAACACAAATTAGTCCGTTCGAAAGTAGCCAGTAACGTGAACGCCAAAGGCCGTACCTTGCCCAACGAATACCTCTCCCATTTTTGGTTATACATGAAATATACACTGGACACACATCCTGGCAAAATATCAATTACGCCGACGGCGATAAGCTCGCCATCCAGTCTGTAAATTTGATGGTATGAACCATAATGTGTCGGGAGATGGACGGGAGGTCTAGTGGAATACGGGATGGGTTCTTCCTTCCACAGAGTTAAAGGAACTACTGGTTCTAGCTTTAAACACCTTTGCTTACTATTAATGGTGTTTTCACGAGAAAGCGATTGAAACCCATCGGTGTGTTGTCATAGTCGTGATGGATCTGCTCCTGATATGTCACGTAAAGGGTGTACTTCTCCTTAGTGTATGATGAACGTTCGAGTGTCGTCTGATTTGGATCAGCGAACTGACATAGAACCCCGTTGCTGTTCCATACCTCAAATTTATGGCACGGCTCTTCGTTCTCTGGGAGAAAAGCCTTCTCAGATTCGTGAATAGTTGACGCGAGACAGAATCTGTGGGACTTGGGGCGTTCGGTTGATCTTCCCTTTGCTTGATCTAGGCTAGCATCTGCATCTTTCCCAAACCTCACGAATCTATTCCATCTATCATATATATTACCACCTTCGACAGCCCCGATGGATGGCGTTCTCATACCGGTTTATGAGCTTTCTTTGGCTACGGGAAGGCTTGAAGGCCAATGCGTCCAGTCTGTCAAGTAAGTAGGTCAGTAATCAACGACCATTGTAGCAAACGACGGACTTTATAGTGTACTGCGGGCAACAGGAACGTTTGCAGTCTGGCACATAGCAGTATGTCCCAGATCTCCTCCACCCACGGTCAATCATCTTCTGGTATACCTACAAGTGTATCGAACGCCAGTGGAGACAGAGAGGTATAGGGATGTCTCACCCCGCATGATAATTGAGATGCGATCAGGCCAGCTTTCTTGAAATTGGACTCTGTTGTACTTCTATCTCCCGGTGGACCACAGTAGCCACAAGTAGTCCCTGAAGGGCCCAAAGGTGTGCCAATCGATATCGGGGGCATGTCGCCAGCAAGCTTAAGAAAGACACATATATAAAAGGCAGTCATGTGCGTAGTAGTACAAGACTTTCAAGCTTACCGATCGAACATATCCCGGCAGATGCAGAGTCAATGCGTGTGATATACTACAAGTACAATGCGTTGATAAGGAAGCAAAAAGAAACGGTGCAAACTGCGGGTTTATCCCCAACCATCCCATCGACCATACTTGCGATACTCTTCGAGCACCAAATCACGGCTATCCTTGCGATCTCTCTCGCGCTCTTTACCCTTACCTTTATCAGACACCGACGTGATGGAGGAGATGCTTGGCGTTCGCCGACGAGCGTCAGAAGTAGCTTTAGACGATTCTGATAAGATGCCCCCTCCTTGGTTGGAAGGTTGGGTATATGGACCCTTGAGAGGCAGAGAAAGACGGTACCACCCTCCGCTGTATGTCAGAGCGATGAGCTGATAGTCGTGGATGGATTCCTGTGCTGCAGAGGGCACTTTGATCCATCCCACGACGCATTTCTCATCGGCTGCGAGGTCGGTGCCAGGAGAACGAACAGATGATGTCGATGTAAGAGATATATGAGCGGCCTGCGCGGGAATCCGGTATTGTGCATAAGACCATTGCGAATCGAAATACTTAGGCAGTGGCAGAAACGGTGATAGAGGTGACAGGGAAGATTGGCGATTTCTGTGGAACAGTTTCAGCGACATGAGATCGCAATCAAAGTAAAACCACCTACGATCCGCCCGTGGGTGCGAGCGAGAACACATGGACGGTCCCTTTGTCACTCCATACAGCGACTTCCTTCTCATCGTGGCGAAATGCGACCCCATAAATTTCAGCTTTGTCCGACCCTCTCCGAAATTCCCTCAAAAGCTTGCCACTCAGGGCCTCCCATATTCGTACGAGTGTCCCTCTTAATGAGGTAGTTGCGACCAATCGACCAGAGGAAGTAACAGAGAGTGTCGTCAGTGGAGACTCATGCGCAGCGATGATCGAGACTGGATGCTTGGCAAAGGACGGCGGAGGTTTGGATGGGGGGATCGGAGGTGGAGGGCCAAGCGGTTCAGGGGGCTTGCACGGCGGTAGTTGTACTAGTTGTATGTGTCCCATCTGTCGCCCAGGGATCACTAGTAGCGTAGCGTACGGTGCAGTAGCCATGGCAAGGACACCTTCAAAGCAGGCCGTGAATGGCTTTCAAGCAACGATGGTAGAGTACGGGGAATTAGAGCAGTGGCCTACCTCGTGGATTATCACAAGTGTCGTACTCCCCCCGCCTGATCACGGTCTCGTGAACTTCGAAGACAACGACTCTTCTACGCAGAGCAACACCGAGCCAGCCACGTCGACAAGTAAGACCGCCAACCTTTTCTCTGAACTCAAGCTCAGCGACCTCAGTCCCTGCTGCATCGTCCCAGAGGATCACCTTGTTCGGTGGATACAGCGGACTACGACCGCCACCGAGGAGGAAGAGCAATGAGGACGTGTGGCAGGGCACAACTGCTGCCAGAGTTCCCCCACTGAGTTCTGAGCGATCGCTCGGTGTCAAAGGTGTGCCACCACGAGACGGTGAACGTACCTCGTTTCCGAAGCAACTTCAAGGGCCATGTCTGGTATACTGCGAAGCCAGCTGGAGTTACTGTTGTGAATATCTCACAATCCGCGTCAAACTGAGCGTTGAAGATCTGGACAGGGCTTGATGGGCTGATGGAATGTCGGGCTAGATTCATGAGGAGCGCTGAATGGTCGGTGCACGGTCGAAGATCGAGTGGCAACGAGTAACGAATTGGGATTTCTTTACGCCCAAGACCAACAGGATCTACGTGGATACTAGAATACAAGGGGACACCGGGCCAAATGAATGGAACGCAGCGAACGATACGATAACGTTGTTAATTGTATAAAAAAACATTGCGAGCACAAAGCAGTCCCGATAAATAGGTCCACCGTCACCGAGCAGGAGGGGCGACGGCAGCAGGTACATACGTAGTGGGGGCATAAGCTGAGTGATGAGAATAGTGAGTTGAGGTGCGAAGCAAGGCGTCACTGGTATCATTCCATGACTTGGGTGGTCGTAAGCCGACTCCCACGAGCTGTTGCCTTGCGGCTTTGAATTCCTGTTCCTCGGCTTGATTCTGGGCAACCAGAGCGGCTTTTGCTTCTGCCTGTCTCTGGAGCTCTGCCTCGGATTCATCTGAGAGATAATCTGTAAAGGCACCATCGGAAATGACGGTGGCGTCTGATTGCGATCCTCGGGAGCTACCGCTATCACTGCTGCTCTCGGAAGCACTGCGGATCTCTAAGGCAGCCATGGCGCTCTCCAGGGTCGATCTCTTGGAGGAGAGGGAGGCATTTTCTTGAGTGGATGGCTCGACTGGAGACGGATTGGGCACTGAGGGATAGGGCAATGAATGTTGCTGGGGCGAGTGATCGCCGGTACTCTTTGAAGAGGTATACGACGGGGCGACAGACGACAAGGACGGACGCGTGCTGCTGGTGCGTCTGGGAAGACAGCCGTCCAAATCGGTGGCCCTGCGAACTGAAGCAGAACGGGGTTTGTCCGTGGATCCTTCGGTGTATGTTTGACGGCGAGCGAGAGAAGAATGCTCGAGATGGGTGTTGGTGGTGGATGACAATGGGGCGGGTGCACGGGGAGTTGTGCTGGAGAGAACGGAAGTCTGTTGGATGGGACTGCCCCCGGAGCGAGAGCCCCTGCTGGGGATCGGGACGGGTTGAGATTTCACAGAAGATGGACTGGACCTGCTGGTCGGACTATTTCCGCTGTTCCGACGATCCAAAGAAGGTATGGAAGCTTGGATAACTTGGGCCCGGCCAGAAGATGACATACCCGGTAAAGGACTGCCTCTCGAGGCGAGACTTTCCAGAATGGACTTGATCTCGGGGGGCATGGGTATATTATGGACGATGCTGACTGTTGGCCAATCCGCGGCATGTATGAGACGCTGTTCGCTTGGAAGGGGAGGGCGACAGCAGCCAGGCCAACCTGGGTTGTAGTGGCCAGAGAGTTTTGGAGGAGGGTTGGAACGGGCCCACTAAGAAGGAAAGGAGGTGAGTATAGAAGGAAAAGACAAGGAAGCGGACGGGGACCTTGCAGTAGCCACAGCCGTTGAATGACTTGACTGTAGACGGCAGGATCGTCAGGGAAATCAAGGGCCGTGGCAAGAGAAGAGGACGGACCCTCTGCGTTCCTCAGATGGACTACGTCATGGCGGGGATGGAGGGCCCTGTTCGTGCAGACATCACGGACGTGGGGGCATCTGGGACGAACGGGCTGAGCGGGGGCCCACACAGAGATGGGCAGGGTTACCTTCCGCCGGTGGGCTTGAACACCCTGCACATTGGACAGGGGAGATTCGGCAGGTCAGAAGGGTGGCACATACTCGCTGATGACGCTCTGAGGGGAGATGCGGGACGATATATTACTCTTATACAAAATACGAGGGCGAGATGCTATAAAAGGGATCCAGATGGGAGAGTGCGCCAGCAGTGCTTGCTCGACGACGGCCCCGACGACACCGACGGCCCCTCGTCGTCCTGCACCGTCTCGCTGAACGCGGCCCCTCGTCCTGGTGCCCTCGAGCTCGGTTTGCTCGAGGACGACCACTCGTGTCATTTGAATTTAATTCTCACGGATAACTCCCGTGGGAATCTGCTTAGATCGCTGCTGTGTCGATCGTTATATCTGCGGCGTCATCGAACCCCCCCCGCAGCTTGTCCACGCAGATGGGTAAGTCACAGAGCAAGCTCTCCCCAGAGCAACTCGCAGATCTGCAGAAGAACACGTACTGTAAGTGCCCCCCACTCCATCTTACCGCCCCTCATCGTCGCGCTAGTCGACAAGAAGGAGCTACAGCAATGGTGTGCACTCTGCTCAGCATCTTGTCCATGCACACGCATCATATATACCCACAGGTACAAGGGGTTCCTCAAGGACTGTCCCTCGGGCCAGCTCGACAAGACAGAGTTTGGCCGAATATACAAGCATTTCTTTCCCTTCGGGGATCCCGGCGAATTCGCTGACTACGTCTTCAATGTCTTTGATGAGAACAAGAACGGCACCATTGATTTCAAGGAGTTCATCTGCGCTCTCAGCGTCACGAGTCGAGGTCGTCTAGACGAGAAACTCAAATGTACGTACTCATCTGATCGCTCTCATCCCTCGCTGCCCTGATGTGCCACCGCCTTTACCAGGGGCGTTCCAGTTGTACGATATCGATAAAGATGGCTTCATTACATACGACGAGATGCTGCAGATCGTCTCCTCTATATATAAGATGACTGGCCAGATGGTCAAACTCCCCGCCGACGAAGATACCCCGGAAAAGGTCATTCCATCACCCTATTGTTTTCTCCCACATCTCAATCCATTTCCCTTCCAAGCGTGTGGACAAGATTTTTCGAAATATGGACAGAGACAAAGACGCCAAGCTTACCTACGAGGAATTTGTCGAAGGCAGCAAACAAGACCCCACCATTGTCCAGGTTTGTCCTAGCACTCCCTGACCCTCCCATCAGACTCATTCCCCTTTCTAATCGAAAACAGGCTTTATCGCTATACGACGGTCTTGTATAGCAGCCTAGCCCGCTCTAGCTTATCAGTAGCAACCCTCGCGGAGCCTACCTCCCGATCTCATCGTAATTCGCCATCTTCTGTGATGGCGCTCTCTTAAACGGAACTTATCAATGTTGTTACCACTTTTGTACCCCTTCTGTGATGTAGCTGTATCTCATTGCTCTAGTATCTAGTTTTATTAACGCATTTCTTGGCTTTACCTGTCACCCGACATTCGCAGGGTAACGCCTTAATCCAATCTTGGAGATAACTTGCCATATTTTCGGAGAGCCTTCATATCGATATCTTCACCTGTCCAGGTATAGAGTCCTTCCGAAAATTCTAGATTATCACATTCAGCCTTGAATAGCTTGACGAAGTCTTGCGGCTGCCCCAATTGGGCAGTCCCCATCGATGCGAACGGGCTCGCCGTCATATCACGAGAAGAATCAGCAGCTAGGAACCAACCGCCATCAGACGTCGCCATGAGCACGGCAATCCTCTGGAAATACGTACAGTTATCCCCGCCAAGAAGCAGTCGGTACAGGCCATTCAAGCCGAAAAAGTTGAGGAAGTACCATGACAGTGACGATACCCACCGGACGTCCATATCGGGGGTTTCGATGCCACGTTGAAGCATGGATTTGAAACCGAGCGTCAACGGGAACGGCAGTTTGACTGCAGTTGTTTCAGCCACCGCAGACCACCCTGCAGAATGACGTACTCAAGACAAATCCTTGGAAGAAAAAGTTGATCCAGCCCATGATAATCATCTGGGGTACCATCATCACCATCTGTGTCTTCATCCCAGCCATCATGCCATCCAAGGCCGTCGGGTCTGTCAGGGGGTTTGGGGCTGGTGGTGCGGCGTTGCCCTTTGGTGGACCGTCCTTGAGGTACGTGCCAGTTTTGAATGCTTCTGACAGGTGTTGAGATAATGCCTTGTAGTGCGCTGGAGGTATTGGCGACTTTGCAGACGTAGCCCGGAGAATTTGGGACTGGACCAGCGCTCGCCTACACGAAGGGGGTGAGTGCACCACAAAGAGAGGAAAGCTTGCAGTGACATACTGTTCACGGATGGCCGCCCTTGAAAGCTGTTTCGGTGGTGACTGGAGCAGTACAACTACATAGTGCCGTAGCACGCCAACGAGGATCTGTGTGTGCTCAGGGAATGGCCAGCAGCCACGTCTACGGTGCATGACATACCATGACCAGTGTGATTGGGAAAAGGACCCAGTCCCGTATCTGAGGGTCGAGATACAGCGACGGACTACCATTGAGACGAGTCAGTGAGATATATCGCAGACAGCCAGGGAGAAAGCATTACGGGGTATTGGCGGACATGGCAGTACCGAGGTGAAGAGGGAGCGAGTTGCCTTTTCGGGAGAGGACAATCACATCGCCGACAACCGCAGCCAAACCACGACGTACTTCCCGCCATAAGCCATGGACCACTCGCCGACAGCATTATTCGATTCGTACGAGCAGGACTTCCGCCAGATAATCGATAGCGTGCGGGCCAAACTTGATGGAGACGGCAGGGATGAGCGAGGAGGTCAGTGTTTTCAGGCACACGTTGTAGTCTGCGCCTGAGACCAAGACCATGCAGAACAGAGAAAGGCTGCTCTACGGAGAGTTGATATGGAATTGGATGAGGCAGACGAAATGGTAAGAGCCAGCACTGTGTCTTGTCCGCATTCCGAAAGGCTGATAGGCTGACAATGCGGAGGTCTCGCAAATGGAGATTGAGATTCAGGGAATTCCACAATCCATCAAACAACAGTACCAGGCCCGTCTAAAGACGGCCAAGGCAGACCTGACACGGTTCAAGAAGCTCTCAAAGGATCAACACTCGCAATTTTCAAGAGCGGAATTGCTTGCTTCTCCGGGCAGAGCCAGCTCCCCAAGCTCTGATGAACCTTATGGGCCAACAAGTGACAGAACACGGCTGCTTGCGGGAACAGCTAGCTTAGAGGACGGGACTAGACGACTACAGGAGTCTCAGCGTATTGCTCTCGAGACAGAGGACCAAGGGGCAGAAATTTTGGTGAATCTCCGTGCACAGAGAGAACAGATCGAGAATGCAAGAGATACCGTTCGTTGGCTTCTTGTGTTGGTGGTATCGGCACTGATGTCCTCACAGCTCCGAACCGCCGACTCCTCAATAGACCGCGCATCCGGTACACTCAAGAAGATGATCCGGCGGTGAGTGGTGTTCCCCGTGTCCACCGTCACCGCAAGGGTTTATGTTTTGTGTGGACAGGATGCACCAACAACGTGTGGTTACTGCAGCCATCATCATTCTTCTTGTCTTGCTTATTGGCATTATTATTTATGAGAAGCTTTTTGGATAATAGGAGTGTTTGTTTATCATTATGGGATATGTGTTGTCTGCTCACGTGAGAGCCCCGTCCACCAATTAGTAAAGCGCGTCGCGACGCGTCTTGGTTGAACAAACCAAATAGCCACAACAAACACATGTATAAAAGCTCGATCCAACACACTACACATAGACAGACGCAGACTCAGCCCACCATGACTTCCACTTTCCCACTCAGCCGTGCTTCCTCTCCAGACTCTACACCTAGCCAGAAGGTAGGCTCACTTCTTCTCCTTCCTTCTACTGCTTCATCTCGGACTCCCTAGGCTGCTGCTGGCATAGCAGCCTTCTCGCTGCACACTCCGGTGAAACCCTCTGGCAAGTCTTCCATCATTGATGACAGGAAGCGGTCTGTCTCTCCCGACACACTTGGTGACGCCTCGTCGGATGGAGATGAAAATGACCTCGACGCCCTCCGAAGGAAGTTCGTCGGAGAAATAGACCTTCCTGAATGTCAGTACCCCGCATCTTACCTGTTTGCTATCATGCTTAGATGTCTTCCACCAGGCGAGGAGCCTCTCCTGAAAGAGTCGCGCCGTCGCTTTGTCCTCTTCCCTATCCAATACCACGAGGCAAGCCCATCCGTTCTTCCTTCCATGTCCTTGCTTACATTCTAAATAGATATGGCAAATGTACAAGAAAGCAGAGGCCTCGTTCTGGACAGCCGAAGAGATGGACCTCTCAAAGGACATCCATGACTGGAAGAACCGACTAAACGACAACGAACGCCACTTCATATCACATGTCCTCGCCTTCTTTGCTGCCTCGGACGGTATTGTGAATGAAAATCTTGTCGAACGTTTCTCAAATGAAGTGCAAGTGGCCGAAGCACGTTGCTTCTATGGCTTCCAGATCATGATGGAGAATATCCACTCGGAAACTTACTCCCTCCTGATCGACACCTATATCAAGGACGCGGCAGAGCGCGAATACCTGTTTGATGCTATCGAGACTATCCCTTGCATCAAACGCAAGGCCGAATGGGCACTCACCTGGATTTCGGACCAAAGCTCGACGTTTGCCGAGCGCCTCGTTGCTTTTGCGGCAGTCGAGGGTATATTCTTCTCTGGCTCATTTGCTTCCATCTTCTGGCTCAAGAAGCGCGGTCTTATGCCTGGTCTCACCTTCTCCAACGAGCTCATCAGTCGTGACGAAGGCATGCACACCGACTTTGCATGCCTGTTGTTTAGCCACCTCAAGCGTCGTCCACACCCTGATACTGTCAAGCGGATAATCACTGAAGCTGTCAAAATCGAGCAGGAGTTCTTGACAGGTAAGGTATCCTCCATCTGTCGGACAAGCATCACCTTGACCGTTGCATAGATGCTTTGCCAGTCGGCTTGATCGGTATGAACGCCAAACTCATGTGCCAGTACATCGAGTTCGTAGCAGATCGCCTTCTGGTTTCGCTTGGCAACGACAAATTGTATAACGTCACCAACCCCTTCGATTTCATGGACATGATCTCGCTGCAAGGAAAGACGAATTTCTTTGAGAAACGCGTCTCTGACTACTCGAAAGCCAACGTTGCTCATTCAACCCAAAAGAGTGAGCCAGCGGCTGCCAAATCTTTGTGCGTTTCAAGTAACTTGTCACGGTACTCTTGCTGATGCATTGCCTCATAGCTCACTGGATGAAGACTTTTGAGTCCTTGTATCAAAACGGTTCTTTCAACCGCTCTCTTACACGTTATATTCATACCAGTCGCTGTACATCCAGGATTTTACATTGATGGTCTTGTCATGCATCTCGCACTTATTTGTAGACATTATGTAGTTACCTATGTGATCATTACTCATCTTAATATTATTATCAACACTACTGATTTTCGCTGGTGCAGAATGACGTCATAGGCTGTAGTGATCAATTGAAATTTCTCCAGTATCCTAACCATGAAGCACTCATAAATCTCGCAATGCCATCATAGGTAGTCCCCTCACGTTGGTACGTGAAATCCCGGCTCAGTGTGCCACGCCTAGTTTCCATGAGCAGCTGGCTATAAAGTTGGTGGGCTGTTACTAGACCGATGAGTGCAGACTAAACGTGAGGACCTCCGGGTATACTGGGGTGTTGGGGAACAAGTTTGACCCTTGAGTATTGTCTGATAAGTTCCCACCGACCCCTTAAGCAGAGGTCTATACTCGATTCCACCAAGGCTTGAATGCCTACGCAACATACCAATACTAGAACCAAGTGCATGATGCTCCGTTGTACCCCTTGGCCAGTCACCACACATTCGCACGGGCATGGCTAATAATACTCACTGTAGTGGTCACAGGGACAGACTAAACAACCGAAGCAATACTAAATGGAAGCGGGCGAACCCAGTACGAGCCCCCGATTAGTCCGTGTTCCGACATGGTGTAAGAAACCTGACGGAGACATTGTTAATGCAAAATTAGGAAGAATGGTCCTCTGTGGTGAAAGGTAAACATGCAGGAGTCTAGCGTTCTTTTTTCGACTCCGAAAGCCTCTTCTCCTCCACTTGTTTTAGTGATTGTTTGTCTTCCAACACAGATACAACGATGTACGCGGCCAAAACCGCGTTGGCGACGCATACGGCAGTGATGGCGGCATAGATTGAGTTCCCTGCGGACAAAAGTCAAGGACTGCTAAATCAAGGAGCGTACATATGCTTGGCAGACCTGTCCAGATGTACTTCCACGACACGAAATAGGATGTAATTGGAAGTAAGGCGAGGGACGCAGCAAAGAAGAGCAACTTCATGAGCGCTGCTCTGGATGTCGTGGGGGCATCAGAGGGCTACGAGGCTGAAATCGGAGGAAACAACCCACCTCGCAGCTGCCTGCTCTGTTGCCATTGCAATTGTGACCCTTTCGCTCATCGCAGAGGCGAAGTCAAGGTGGCTTGAGTCTTGACAACAGCTATATGTACATGTTGTACTTACATAGGTTCGTGGCGTGGTCTGAACCTCGTTCACGTATATCATGTCCACCTCGGTGCCATGTTCGCCTAGGCATGTCCTACCGCAAACCATACCAGAAAACGAGGTGGTGGACGTGCACGAGCATGCACCCCAGCATCAGCATCGGCGGTGGTCTTGGCCCCAAGACTTCTTAACACGTTCGGAGGCAGATCTGTTGTTCTTTTCCACTGCCCTCAAACTGCTTTTATTCCCCTCTTAGTGAGTATCGTTCATGTACCCAAGGGACAATTAATTCACTCTTTCCCTAGTCGCTCCACGGACTTCGAAGTACATCGCAATTGGCTTGCAATCACTCATTCACTTTCCATTTCCCAGTGGTATTATGACGTAGGGGATTGCACGGGTACTTGATACTCTGTTTCTGACGGTTTTCGTAGGCCACATCGGAATGGAGTGAGCTACCCTACAACTAATGGATCTCCTCGTGCTCATTCTTCTGCCTCAGCACTGGATTATCCCCCATTCTTTGCTTATTTTGAGAAGGTTTTGTCTGTCCTAGCCGCCTATGTGGACCCCGCTATCGTCGATCTTCATAATATTGGCTATGACGCATGGAGCGTCGTCGCCTACCAACGGACCACTGTGATCTTCACCGAGTTTCTTCTTGGAGCAGCATTGCTCAGGTCAGTTTATATCAAGCGAATTTATTTCAACAATCCATACTTGACCTCTAGGTTTGTACGAGGTGCCGTCAACCCTTCACGTCAACGCATACTTTCCGCTTCTCTCCTCTTCCACCCGGCATTCATTATCATAGACCACATCCATTTCCAATATAATGGGTTCTTGTTTGGGATTTTGCTCTGGTCCATCCTTATGGCCCGCGATGTAAGTGGTTAAGTTGATGCTTTCATGCCATCTTTATAGAATCACCGAACGCAGGGCAAGAAACTCGCCAGTGGAGCATTGTTTGCCATACTCCTAAACTTCAAGCACATATATATGTATCTTGCGGTATGTTATCCACCAATTGAGCGTGCTTCGCTTGAATCACAAAGTTTAGCCCGCCTATTTCGTTTACTTGTTGCGATCGTATTGCATGTCACCATCTGGCCAAATCCTCCCAACAAGATTCATTTCCCTCGCGAATACAGTCGTCTTGATATTCGCGATTTCGCTGGGACCATTTATCTTGACGGGTCAGCTGCCTCAGCTCCTTTCCCGTCTCTTCCCCTTCACTCGCGGGCTGAACCACGCTTACTGGGCGCCAAATGCGTGGGCTTTGGTGACGACAGTTGATCGCGTGCTGCTACGACGTATGTTATCATGTCCTTGTTACCTACATTGTTCTTGATCAAGTTCCCCAGTGGTCAACCGTTTCAACCTGGACCTCGCCGTAAATGACCAAGGTATAGCTTCAGCGTCTCGCGGCCTCGTCGGTGACACTGTATTCGCCATCATTCCCGATGTCAAACCCTTTCACACATTTCTAGTTACTCTCTGTTTACAAATGGTATGGTGGGTCAGCCCAAAAGAGAACTAATCATTTTTTGACACTCATCGCTAGGTGTACATGACTAAGCTATGGAGAATGCCCACGTTTGCATCATTTTTGAATGCACTTACGCTATGCGGGTTCACCTCGTTCATGTTTGGGTGGCATGTACACGAAAAGGCTATCCTCCTCGTTCTTGTTCCACTCACGTACGATTGCTTTTATTATGTAAGGACTCTAAATCCTCACGGAATACAGCCTCCTAGCAGCAGACAGCTATGCATATTTCAAAACGTGGATGATTGCAAGCATTGCGGGGACGTTCTCGTTGTTTCCCCTCCTGTTTACCCCAGCAGGTATGCCAATGACATTTCGAGGAATATATTCGTGCTCATAATAAGCCAGAGATCCCAGTAAAGCTGATATACTCCTTGGTTTGGGGCCTTGCGATATTCTGGCCCCTATACAAACAAGTTTACGAGTGAGTTTGGCCACTAGATTTGGATATTTTCTGACATTCTTGTAGATTTCCTCCATCGTGGCCTCTCGTGCTCTTGGAACAACTGGAGAACGTGTATCTCATAGGCTTCGTGCTTCTCCAAATTTTCTCTACTGTCTTTCCAGCGGTATCCGGTCACAGCCCTGATGTCCAGTTTCTTCCCCTGATGATCACAAGTGTCTACTGTGCGATCGGGTTGGTGTGGGCATTTATGCGGTTGAGCATTATATATTTGGTCGGCAGCAATCCCAGTACAACAAGCACCTAGGTAGAGCAGTGGTATGTAATTATTGATTTACCGCTTAGCGATATGGACGACTATTCGAAGCGTCAGTCCAGCACCCCGTGTAGATGAAGGCACTCACCGTCCTCATCCTCCAAAACGTGGTCAAGGCCAACTTTTTGTCCCCTCGCATGCTTGGCGCTGGAACCCCACACAACAGCACTGCAAATCCATGAGAATAGATGGAGGACGGAGGGTGATCTGGCTGACTATTTCATTTGTTTCGCTATCTCTTTGTGGATTGCGTTGCAGAAATCCTCGATTGAACTTTTGTCGCGCCTGAGCACAACGGGAGCAGAATAGTCGGGTGCTTGTCCGCGTGGCTTCGTATAAACTCGAACAAGTTGGAGGGCTTCCCACATTTGCTCTATGAGTTCATCAACATTTAGCCATTCCTTAGACGATATCGGAACACTGTGAGGGATCTTGTACCTGAAGTGCGCAATTTCAGCATCTTCCCAGTCATTACATCAACAGAGCACCCACAAGAGGTCGAGCTCTTCTATTGATATAACATCAATCTACACGCAGCTTGGTTGAACAGTATATCACCACGAAGAGGAAGACCTCACTTTGTTTAATACCTGTTAGTCTGCGTAAGAATCAACTCTGCGAGAATAGTCATTAGACTTACATAAATGGCAGGGATGTAGACCCTACAGAAATAGTTGGTATGAAACGGAACGTTATCATGTACCAACTCACCTGTTGCCCTCAATTACATCTACAAGATCGTCGGAGGTACAATTTGGTTCTCGTATAGTAACATCTGCGTTGCTAAGCTTGTACTCGCTAAGAACCGCTTTAATTTCGTCTTGATCAACATTCGTGAGCGGCACAGTGTTCGTGATAGCAATTCCGCCTTTGTCCTTTTTGCGCACGGTAATGGCTGGCGGTTTTTTGTTAAGTCGTATGCCGAATGCTTCCAGTTCTCCCTCAATTATTTTCTTATCCCCAAGGGGTTTGAGGACGTCCAGAACGATGAAGATAAGGTTGCATGTTCGGGCGACTGGAAAGAGGATGATGTCCCTTGCTGACTATAATTAGGTCATCGGCGTACCAGCTATGACTGTTTACGGAGTATAAATAAACAGGTAAGGATTAAGAGGTCGAAGGATCCAAGCTTACTTGCCTTGACGACCTCTGCCACGACCGTCATTTGCTCCCTCAATAATGCCGGCTGCTCATGGTCATATACTAATCGTGAAGAATATCCGTGTAACTTACGCAAGTCGAGAATTTGTATAGGTGCACCGTGAACCTTGACTGTGCCAGGAACAGTGGTAAGGGTGGTAAAATCGATCTCAGAGACCTCTGAGTGAGTTCCCGTGAGTTTAGACATGAGTGTGGACTTGGGTGACCAGATGAGATTCTCCTGAACACGCGAATAAGCTTCTAACATACCTTTCCAACTGAAGGAAACCCAACGAAGCCGACTGACGCTACACCAGTCCTTGCCACATCAAATCCAAGGCCTCCACCCCCGCCTCCACCCCCCGATGGTGATATTAGGTCCCGTCTAAGCTTTGCAAGCTTGGCTTTCAGCTGTCCGAGATGGTAGCTAGTGGCCTTATTCTTTTGTGCTAAACGATTATGCGTTCGATACGATCAAAGAAAGGGAGCGCTGAGATGAAAACATACTTCTAGCCTGAAGACTGGGGGTGAACAACTGGTAGATGTCGGGGGATGTCACTAAACATTACCATCTCATCTTCGATTTCCTTGTCATGTATACTAGTGTCAAGACAGACGATGTGTGATAGAAAGAACAGTCACCTTGATTTTCTGAACTATTGTCGCCATGATGTGTATGTATGTGGTACGAGTGAGATCAATGGACAAATTACTTTTTTTGTTTGCTCCTGGCGCGAGTTTCCTAGCAACACTTCCCTTCGTTAGTTCCTTCCAATCAGACGTCGGCTTTCTCTCACTGATCCATCACAGATTTCCTGCGCTTCAGCCAGGCATTCTCTCGTTGATCTTACGCTCCTTGCTACCCCGTCATTCATATATTTGCATGCGACTGAGTCGCATCGACAACATTCGTCTGAAGCACAGTTCGTCGCAACCGCTCCTCGACATTTCAACCAGCACAGAACAATGTGTTCTGGTCCCGCCTGGAAACGAGAAATCGTTCCTGACCACAAGGTGGGTCGTAGTGTTGCACCATTGGACTGTCAACGGCTCACTTTGCTTTAGTTTGACTTCATCGATGCACGAGAATTCACCGACAATGGTTTCTTCATGCGACTGAAGTGAGTTTGTACCCTTAGCCCTCCCTGAGCTCTTTCAGCCCCCGCATTCATAGTACTGTTTACCTCCACTGATGCTGTACTGACTTGACATTGTTTCAAGGTACCTGTGGCTCTACATCATTATTCTGAAGTCATTTCTTGTATATCTGTCCGATATATTCTCGGCAACTACTATGTTGACCACGTCCTCTTGGTCGAATCAAATCTACAACGACTGTCAACACCAACAGGGCTGCTTCTATATCCCTTTCGATATCGGAAAGTGGTTATTCGTGGGGTGTATTATATTCGGCTTCCTTCTGGTAAGTGAAGACTTGTGACCAAATGTGCTACGCTCACTTGTACAAAGCTGGCATATGAAGCTCACAAGACGAAGAAGATCATCGCAAGTCGTGACATCTCATATGCTTTCACGAATGTGATGGCTAACCATTACTATTCACTTCGTATGTTACCAAGGCTGTCCATCAAATAGCAAGCACAGTAACCCCTTCTTAGGATCTTACCCCCACTTCTGTTTCTTCGATCACATCAGTAACTCTACCAAGAAAAAGGACGATTTCGCTTTCTTCGTCTTTTTTACCTTCAAGAGTCAGTCTTCTCACCTTGTGTGTACATTTGAAGTATTGATGGGTCTTTCGTAGGTTGGAAGCGGCTCCTTTTGTCTGATGCACCTCGCCAGACAATCAATGCCCTTACGTTGTATAGCATCTATCTAGCCAAGAAGGATAATGGGCCTTGGTACACCGTATCAAAGTATTTTGCAGGCAACAGTCTGTCAACATCTGGACTGATGATTTCGACGTTTTTTACCTTTGTTGTCTTTGCGGGCTCACTCCTTCTCCTGATATGCGCTGGTATATGTTACATTCCCCTTCTGTGTTATATTCAGGGTAATTTGAAGGTAATGTCTTGCCTCTTCTCTCGTTTGTGCATGAATGTCTTGACCTTTTACCAGGAATATGTCTGCCATAAGGTCGATAAGGTTAGAATTGGCTATCGTGAATACTCCTTGGAAGGCCCGGTGCTTACTCCTCTCGGTAGCGTATTGCAGAGGTCATCAAACGCCGGAACAAAGAACGCCTGGCCAAGGCAGCTGCTCTTGCCAAGAAAGAAGCAATGGGCGACTTCTCCCATCTTATGAATAAAAAAGGAGTGATGATCGCCAAGCCCCTACCCCAACCCACACTTCCAAATCTTTCCGTTGATGATGACGATGCCTCCGCCATGTCAACGACCAAGCGCAGTTTGCCAGGCGCTTATGCGCACGATTACTATTACGGCTCCGACAGCAAGAGCATAGCCCCTAGTTATCACACAAATACTGCTGGAGTTGACTACTCCGAGTGCCCGCCTATGCCAGCTTACGGTGGAGCCTATAATCATGCATATGCATCTTCTTTCGAAGATGGGTCTCCCTATCACGGGACAAACGACGATGATTATGGTAGTGCAATCAATCTGCCTGTCGCCGCAGCTCCTACTGCTTATCGACATGACGTTTACGATGTCTATGGTACTGCGGCCTCAGGAGGGAGCTACCCGACAGGTCCCCGTGAAGGATATCAGGACACGGCGACCCCTGGTATCAGACCGCCTAGCGATTCTGAAATGGCTCGTGATGTGCAGGACTATCCGAGTCACTTCCATGGACAAGCATACACTCATGATAACGCTCATTATGGGGGTCCACATCGTCAGTATCAGGGGGAACGGGATCCGTACGAGTATGGTCATGCTCTGTAGTGCAGGCAGATAGTTGTTACGATATCCTTTGTTAACCGCATTTCTTTGATTTCAAGCTTCACCCGTACATCTGCGCAATATAACATATCTCAGCGCTCAGCCTTGACACGCGGTATACACATCAGCCATTCATGGAGATCGAAAATCATGGGCGTGTTGCATGTGCGAGGTCTGAAAGGGGTTGATCGTTGTATATTTGGGATACATATTTTGCGAGTTTCGTCCCACGACTACCATATCTTGACTTGGGACGATGGTGAGCCTTTACGATTTGTTTCGACTTGTCCTAAGAGTATCTTTAGCTCAGGAGGCAAGCACGCGAGCGTAGACAATATGTCTACACGAAGTCGCTCGAAGCTCAGGAAAGGCAAACATACGAACGGAAGCGCGAATTAAAAGATGCACTTGCATCTGGGAAACCACTTCCAACGGAATTGAGAAAAGACGCAACGGCCCTGGGGAAGGACCTTGCATTTGATGAGGCCCAACAAGGTATGTTTTTTTAATAACTGCGCTTGACGATGCTGAATACAAGTTGTTCGCAGAACCCTCGGCACACATCGACAATGAATACTCCCGTGCAGGAATTTACGACCCAAAAATTGTCATAACTACTTCAAGAGATCCTAGTTCGAAACTCCTTCAATTCGCAAAGGTATCTGTAGACTCACTCCCGGCAATCCGCTTTTAATGATACTTGGTTGGTGTTTTCTCAAGGAAATGCGCTTGGTGTTTCCAAATTCCCACCGCATCAATCGAGGTAACTATGTTGTCAAGGAGCTGGCAGACGCGTGCCGAGCCAACGACGTTACTGATCTCATTGTTTTGCATGAGCATCGTGGTATACCTGGTACTGCGACCATTCCAAAACAGCCAAACATCAACTGACCCTTGGTGTTTCAGATGCCATGATTATATCGCATTTTCCTCATGGCCCCACTGTGTATTTCACGTTGCACAACGTTGCACTACGCCATGACATTGATTCCTATAAATCATCCACCGTTTCCGAACAATATCCTCATCTGATATTTGAACAATTTACCTCAAAACTGGGTATACGCATACGAGACACACTGAAATATTTGTTTCCTGTGCCAAAGGAGGACAGTAGACGGGTTATGACATTTTCCAATGAAGACGATTTCATCTCGTTCCGGTAAGATCTTTCTCCATGAATGTCAGGGTTGTGTTGATATTGAGAAATGGTAGACATCATGTTTTTGTCAAAATTCCTGGAGATGTACAACTCGCAGAAGTGGGTCCTCGCTTTGAAATGAAACGTGGGTACATTGGCATGTTTTTTCTTTCTAACTTCATATGAATGACTCTGTTAGCGTATGAGATACGGTTGGGCACTGTGGAGCAGACAGGATCAGAACGAGAATGGGTGCTTCCCCACTACTCAAAGACAGCAAAGAAACGGAGATTACTATAACAATAGTAACACTTGCACAAACGGTACTTGTTGGAGTAGTACTTTTGCGTTCATTTCATTGTACGCATGCACACACTCAGACCCAATTCCTCACTCTCACTTCCACAACAAAACAAAGACAGCGGTGATATAATACCCACGGAGCGGACAGACGACCGGGTGAGGTCTTGTCATGCGCAATCGCGTGGGATCCAAAAGCCCTAATAAAAATATCTATGCATTTCTTTTAAAGTTGGAATTATAGTGCTTCGAGGTGTGACACCCCCTACTAACTGTAAGGTGTGTAACCAAGGCCCCCTGTGGCCTGACTCTTCTCCTGATGCACGAATGCCCCCCCAGCCAGGACTGTAAGGATATCTATGCATTAAGGATTACAATCCAGGATTTTCTTCAAATTAGTCAAGTCATGTAAAGGGGTGGGCTTTAATAGAAGTTCTATACCTGATGATGGTCGAGATTGAAATTGGATACCTGACCTCTCCTCCAGCGCTTCCAGTCGAAATCAAGTAATTTGGCAATATGTTTAGCCTCTGGGACTACCATGACATTTAATTCACGAAGGTCACAAAACACAAAACCAGCAGCATGAAGTTGCATAAATTCCTAGCATACCTGAGAGGTCGTACACAATCACATATGTAGAATGAAGAAATGAGACCTGGTTTTCAACCACCACAGATTATGCACACCGTACATTTTGATTTGTCTCCGTTGTAAAGCATCAATCAATGGATAGTATGTGGTCTAATTCAGCAAAACCTTCGAACAGAGAGCTGAAGGCGTCAATGGCACATTGAATGTCATAGGAGCCAGCAGTCTCCCGGATGGAATGCATAGAGAGCATAGCATTGCCCACATCCACAGTGCGAAGTCCAATTTTTGACAGCATTGGACCGACAGTTGATCCACAGGGCCTGGAACAGATTAGTATGAAGAACACAGGTGTTCAGAAGATACACACATATCATTGCGGACCTCGAACTCCTGCACCTTCCCCCCTTTCCGTTCAACAAGCTTCTTGAAGAGGAATGTGCTAACTGCATCACTAGCGTATCTTTGCTTTGCATTAGTCTTGATGACCATACCGCCATTTATAATAGGTATGTGATTATCTTGATGCTTTGAGCTGTAATTGGGATGAACAGCATGACCCATGTCTGCTGAAACAAGAAAGGAACGGGCCAGCGACTGGGAATACAATCCGGGAGTGGGCGAGAGTCTTTGGAGGAGTGATGGGATTAGGGATGATTCTGCTCCCGTTGTTGACACACTACCGATTTCTTCATGATTGAAGAGTGCGATGCAATTTATGTTGCCCCTGGACGTATCGAAGCTTGGACTTTCACCGTGGATGGCCATAGCCTCTACGGCACAGTACCTAAGCGGGGGCTGTTATATGGAGTCCCTGGGATAAAAATTCGGGTTTTGCTTACGATGAAAACATGTTATCTAGGCGTGGACTGAAAATGAATTCATTACCAAAACCACCCAAAACAGAGGGTTGGGTATCGTAGAGGTGGCTGGAGTCGAATTTAAGATAAGAACGCGCACAGACATGAAAATAACTGTACAGTTCAAAATCGTGAATTTCTTCAGGGGCAACGGCGAGCTCGTCTGCCAAGAGGGCAAGCAATGCAGGATGATGATTGCCCTCAATCCTTGAAGCGGAAGTATCTTGAACTTCTATTTTATTTAGCTTGTCTTTGATCAGTCCGAAAATGGGAGTAAATTCGGTCTCCTGATTAAACTTGAATGAATCATTGACATTTCTATCCACTGCAAGGTTTGGTCAGCTTATGTGCAGCATGCTGAGAGGAGCTTACGGTGTATGGCTAACGTGGGTATACGTAGAAGGGGTCTGTCGATCTTAACAAGTTTGGAGTGGAATGAACCATCTTGCTGGGTCACGATAACTCGACCCGCAAGAGACAGGTCCCGGTCGAACCACGAATGCCAGATTCCTCCTCCGTAGGTTTCGACGCCAACTTGAAGGTAACCAAGGTTACTAATTTTGGACACTGGGCGTACCTGTAACAAGTATATTGATCATCGCAGACAGATGTTTGACATGTATGCTTACTCTCAAATTTGGGCTATCAACATGAGTTGCTACAATAGAGATGCCTGTTGCTTGCCCTTTCTTCCAATTTGAGGGAACCGTGAATGCGACTAGGCAAGTCTGATTTCTAGCACATAGGGGTTGAAACCCCGGAATGCTTCAAGAAACGCCAGTTTAAACATACCTCGTGAAGTAATATTTTCCGTTTGGTTGAAGGGTCTTTTCCCATTCGTCTACTTCTCTGATCTACAAGCATCATGACTTCGCGGTCCCAACTCGAGGATCAAATTCAATACCTTTCGAAATCCCGCAGCCTCCAGTCTGATCCCCGCATTATGGACAGCATGAAAAGGTGTTGGCGAAGCGTTGATAAATGTCAAGAAACGCTTCGCAGCTTCTGGATACAGCGCCATCGGTGTACAGGAAGATGATGCTTTTCCAGGTGCATTCGCGTCAACTAATTTGCCCTCACACCTCTGGACTCTGGAGAAGAGGAACATACCGATGCAAGTTGTAAGAAGTATGCAGTGGTGCGATTGATGGGATCTGCAGCTTGCTCGGTTCCGCCAGTAACTAAGTACAAGGGATTATAATCGTCTTACATAATCACCCTACCTCGACTTTTACTTGATCTTCTGTTCAAATCCCTGTCATGGTGCAAAGTTATTTGCGCCATGGGCCGACTCAAGTAGGTAATTACCAATGTATGACAGGCATTGACTTAACTACTACAGGCATTTGGGTTGATTTGCACAAATTCATCGAACTCCATATATGATGGCAAAGTCGCTTATGTGCCAGCCTTGGAGGATGTTCTGGTATGGGACATGAAGAAGGGTGAAATGGTGAGCGGTATTTACTTTCTTCCAGTACGGAATTCTCAGTGGTCGGTCTAGCTTGCAATGTGGCACGAAACTGGTCACCGTGCTGCAGTCACTTGCATTAACCGGTCTCCTCAAGAAAATGTTTTCGGAGTTGGCTATAGAGATGGTTCCATCCGCCTCTGGGACAGTACATCTACTTCCGTCATTGCGACCTTTAACGGCCACAAAAAGGCAGTGACAGCACTTGCGTTCGATAGCCACGGCACTAAGATGGTGTCTGGGTCGCAGGACACAGATATCATTGTGTGGGACGTCGTAGCAGAAGCTGGACTTTACCGGTAATCACATGTTCTTCGTATCCTACCGGGATTCTCACTTGCCTCTTCTAGCCTGTGCGGACATCGCAATGAAATTACTGGCATCCGTTTTCTCACACCTCCCAACCTCACGTCATGTTCAACGGGGTCCTCATCCAGGTTTTTGTTGACGACGTCCAAGGATACATTGATGAAGTTGTGGGACCTCTCTACCCAACATTGCGTGCAAACAATCGTGGCCCACCGAGCAGAAGTCTGGGCCATGGACATAAGCCCAGATCAGCAATGCATATTTACTGGGAGCAATGACGGTGATATCAAGATATGGAAGGTCGACTATGAGGCAATTGCAGATGGATTACAAGAAACAGAATCCGGCGACGTATGCATGTACTGTGTGACTCGAATTAATTCGTACACTCACTACCCATGATCAGATCTGCAAAATGGTTTATTTCGTCACTACCTTTCCCCTACCACTTCATCATCGTGTCTCCCAAATATCGTTTCACCCCAGTCAACCGTACCTTGCTGTACATTCGCATGAACGTTCGATTCAGGTATTCCGAATCCGTACCGAGGATGAAATCAGGAAAAAACAAGGGCGACGGCGCAAGCGGGAAAAGGAGAAGAAAAGGGAAAAAGAAATGGCTGTCGTAGTTGAGCCCAATGATATGGCAAATGAAGATGATGCTAAGCTGGATGAAGTTGCTCTGATCGACCTTTTTACCCCGTATTTAGTTGTCCGAGCGAATGCGAAGGTTCGATCATTTGACTTCGGCACCAAAGGGGCGGGGCCCCACAAATCGAGCGTCCAGGTGGGTTTCCACAGGGGAACAATATCAGTCCAGACTGAAATTTTGGCAGGTCTTCCTAGCTCTCAGTTCCAATGCCCTGGAGGTTTATGACATCCCATCCCCAACGAAATTGAAAAGTGAAATGCCAGAAGCCTCTCGTACTTATGTCCTTGATCTTCCGGGGCATCGCAATGATGTACGAACGCTGTGCTTGAGTTCGGACGACGAACTCCTTGCATCAGGTTCCAATGGTTGGCAACCTTCTTCGATGCAAGTGTGCCCACTAAGATCACCATAGGATCACTAAAAGTATGGAATATAAAGACCACGGCTTGTATCCGCACTATGGAATGCGGCTATGCTATTTGTAGCACTTTCTTACCAGGCGACCGACACGTTTGTTTTGAAACAGCATTTTACGCGAACGTCTGTTGACAACGTTCTTCTAGGTCGCAGTTGGAACGAAGTCGGGAGAAATTTTAATTTATGATTTGGCCTCTTCGACTCTCGTTGACACAATCAAGGCTCACTCGGCGACTGTCTGGTCGCTGCATATTCGGCCAGATGGACAATTACTTGCAAGTGGCAGTGCGGATAAAGAGATCAAATTTTGGGAGCTCCAGCGCGAAGTTGCATCTGAAGATGCTGTAATACTGAGTTCAGATCGGTGTCTTTGTACTGACCCTTTCTTGCAGATCCGCCCCAAGAAATCAAATGCCTTAACGCATAAACGAACATTGAAAATGTCAGATGACGTACTTTCTGTGAGGTACAGTCCCAATGGCAAATACCTGGCAGTGTCGCTATTGGATTCCACGGTAAAAATATTCTATCAAGACAGCCTCAAGTTCTTTCTGTCTCTCTATGGACATAAGGTTAGCTACATCAAAGATTTCATTTGCTCGGTGTTGAATTCATTCTAGCTTCCAGTATCATCCATGGACATCTCTGACGACTCTAAGCTCATCGTGACCTGCTCTGCTGATAAAAATGTCAAGATCTGGGGTCTTGACTTTGGTGACTGTCATAAATCGATATTCGCTCATGACGAGAGCGTTACACAGGTCCTTTTTGAAAAAAAGTCTCACTACTTTTGGACAGTAGGAAAAGATAAAATGCTGAAGTATTGGGATGGTGACAAGGTCTGTACTGTTGCATCATGTGTTGTGACGATTCACCCACTGAGGCGAGTTTAGTTTGAGAGCATCCAGAAATTTGACGGACATCACAACGAGATTTGGGCCTTGGCTGTCAGTAATCATGGCAAGTTCGTGGTAACTGGTTCGCATGATAAATCTATCCGGGTCTGGGAGAAACTGGATGAACCTGTATGTGGCCCGGTTCATTCAGTATCGTAACTGAAGTATTTTTCAGCTGTTTCTCGAAGAAGAACGCGAGCGCGAACTAGAAGACATCTTCGAGAATGGGCTGGTTGACACTTTAAACCGTAGTCAACTTCCTGACGAAGATGACACCACTCGAGCTTCCGCTGAAGTTGCTGCTGTGACTAAGCAGACAACAGAAACTCTGATGGCTGGAGAACGCATTATGGAAGCACTCGATCTTGCGGATGGGGAACGTACAGCTTTGCAAGAGTATAACGAGGAGGTTGCCCGTGCAAGTACCACAGAAGCAGCCAGTTTACAGCCACCTCCACGGAACCCAATCTTAGCAGCACTAGACCTGGAACCGGAAGCATATGTGCTGAGGGTCATTGAAAAAGTTTCGAGCACTGCATTGCATGATGCACTCTTGGTTCTTCCCTTCGCAAAAGTGATATCTTTGATGTATTATCTAGATACATGGGCACGGGCGGTGAGAATTATACAATCGGCAGATGACACTTATTTACATGCATAACAGGGCTGGAACATCACTCTCGTGTCACGTATTATTTTCTTCTTATTGAAAGTCCATCATCACCAGGTCGTCGCGAACAGAATCATGCGCACGTCGTTGATTCCTATGCGCATCCATTTGCGGAGCGCGCTTCAGCGGGAGAAGGATGTGGTGGGATACAACCTGGCTGCCCTAAAATACATTAGCCGCAAAAATGAGGCTGAGAGGGTTACCCACTTTCCAGAGGGGTACATTGATGAAGAGAAAGCCGAGGAGCGCGTCGCAGAAGGCAAAAAAAGGAAGCGGGTTAGTATCAAGGCCTAGCACTCAGCCTTGACAACCAATTGCATGCCATGTACACTAGTAACGGTGCGGCACTTGCGCCAACATGGGAATTCCCCACCACCCTCAAATGGAAGCCTCTCCCCGTAGCATCTGCAGCAATAATTATATCGTATGTGTGTTGAGGCTGACATAGCCACAAGCTGGCAGCCACCTCCTAAACCCCTAAATACACAGTATATAGCTTGAGTAGAATAAAGGGGGCTAATAACAATTGGCTCGCCCCCACTCTGTCTGATCTTGAGTCTCTCAGCCTAGCTAAAGCTTCTGCTTCCGTCCCACGGACCTATTCACTCGCATCACTCGCCCACAACAATGTGCTTCCTGGGCTTTTGAATACTTAGGGCGGCGTAACTCTGATTCCCTTGCTTGCAAAGCAAGGGTTCTGGGAGTTCGTTAAATCGTGAGAACCTGCCGGTTTGGAAAATGTTCCCTTTTCTGGACGAGCGTGAGAAATATAAAATTCGCCCTTCATTAGGTAATCAACTTAAGCAATCCAAAGTGCATGCAGCAAGCAAGGGTTCTGCCGACGCAGGCGGCATTTCGAGTTGGACGAAGACGAGCTTTACTAAAAGTTAAAAGGATTATTTTGCTCGGCTATGTTTTGCAGATAGGCTAGAGTCTAGAGGTGTCAGCCAACGCGGGGTAAAATTACTTCATATCAGATGACTAAGGATGTGACTCCTTTCCCATCACTGAAGGCCTTCTCGACCCGCAATGCCAGCCGACACCTCGAAGAACATCACACTCAACGTTGCCCGTCGTTCATCCAGGAAAGTTTCCTCGGAGGAGGAGATCGAACTCAAGCGTGCTCGTGGGGAATTGTCCTGTGCAGAATGTCGCAGGTAGTTGACCGTCTTCCCCTGTGCCACAATAACTCTAATAACACTAACTAAAGATTAAAGCTCAAGTGCGACAAAAAAGTACCGTGCGGCTCTTGCATACGTAGAGGCTGCCCTACGATATGCCCAAATGGTTCACCTTTCCCCTCCATGTACTCGTTTCTCACTCGCTGATGCCGTTCGTTCACAGGAAGTTTATCAACCGGTCAGGGGACACGGTAGGCCCACCCTCTGCTTAACATAGCCACGTCATAATACTCTGCAGCTTCGTCCTTGCAGACACTGAACATCTTCACCGCAAAATCGGTGAGATGGGTCAGCGCATTCGGCAGCTTGAAGATGCTTTGTCCATACTACAAATGGGCACTTCGAGTGACATTCATCCTCTCCTAACGGAAGACCTGTTGGCCATCAAGTACGGTCCAGAGACCTTGCCAACATCACGCGATCTCACTGGCGACCAACATGGCGCTCCGATAGATGCCTTCGGTACACTCACTATCACTGATAGTGGCGAGTCAAACTATTTCGGTCAATCTGGGGGAGTTGAGGTACGGCTTTCAATTCTTATGAAATAAGCTCTTCAATGACGTGATGCACAGACGTTGTTCCTCGTGAGTCGTGTTTCAATGCGAGTGTCATTCAACCCTGAATGCTCGTCCCGTAGGCAGGCGCAGAATTAGGGAATGCAGAGATAGGATTTGGCACCTTGCTAGAGGATGAACTCCCCCAACCTTCGTTGGAGGTAGCGCAGCTAGTTTCGGTGCTACCTTTCGGAATGACAGGCGTTACAAACCTAGAGAGGCTTGGACAAATCATGGATTCTTTGCTTGGTTTCCTTCCGCCTTATCCGCGAGCCACTACACTTTGTGAAACATACATGGAGAACTCCGCGTGGATCTTCCGTCCAATAAGCCGAGAGGAGCTCATAGACGAAATTCTCGTACCTGTCTACACCCTTGCAAAACAGAAGAAACAAGCTACTCGGGAGAATGAAGAGGTGTCACCGCATACCCTCGCCGTACTCTATATGGTCTTTGCTCACGGTGCCTTGACTGACCTCACTCTTCCGGCGTACAATTCCGAAGCGGAAAATTACTTCCATCTTGGGCGTCTGGCCTTGTCACTGCGCTCAGTTCTTGACTTGCCCTCTACCCAAACTCTCCAAGCCATATGCCTGATGGCATGCTATCACAGTAATAGTGGAAGGCGATACACATTAGACAGTGCTTGGTTGCTCATTTCATTAGCCAGTAAAATGGCCCAGGCTGTGAGTAGTGTTTTGTCAATATGTCAGAATTGGCTGATATCTTTGCAAAGATGGGACTGCGTAAGTGTATAGCACGCCGAACAGGCAGGATGATTCCTGATATCAAATGCAGATCGTGACCCGGCTCGCTTTAACTTGAGTCCAAAGGCTATACAACGCCGTCGGAAACTTTTCTGGGAGATCTTCTCAGCTGACTTATACCACGTGAGTTTTATCGGTTGTCATTTTAATACTATTTATTGACGACTACAGAGCATAACACTAGGCCGACCTCCCTCGGCTAGTTTATCTTACATTGACTGTGAGTTTCCTGAAGATGACACGACGACGATTAACGACAAGGGCGAAATTGAAATGGGCTGTGAGTGTACTAAGAGCATAGCTTCGCCTCTCCCATTCTTACCAAATCTTCCAGTTTTCCGTTGGAAGCACTCATTCACGAAGGATGTTTTCATGCCAGTTCTCGAACTTACACTCTCCACTGTGCCACCAAGCTATGAAACTATTCTGGACCTGGACCGGAAAGTGCGGGAGAAAGTTCTCCCACCTTCACTGAACCTTTACCGTTCTGGTTCCGCTGATGAGTACACCACCCCAAGTTCCTACATTCGGGGAAGGTTTCTTTCCCAGTTCAGAACCTCGAGTGAGTCACTTTGTATGGTGGAGAAGATTGACTTATGCCATACTTGCAGCTATGTTATACATTCATCGCAGTTTCTTCGCGCAAGCCATGCTGGACTCCCCTACAAATCCCCTTCGTAGTCCATTTGCACCTTCATTCCTTGCTGCGTATCGCTGCGCTTCTGCGACCATCAAAACCACCATTGTCAACTATCAAAAATATCCCGAATTATTATCCCGCTTCTGGGCTATATGGAGCAACTTGATGTCTGCGGCTGTATGCCAGTTTCTCATCATTGGCGCCACCAACTAACATTCGTCCTACAGGTCATCGTTGGAACCATTGCCACTAGGGCACCGTCATCAACTATGGCACCTGCCGCAAGGATGGAACTGGATTTGGCCGTTGATATGTTCAGAGACGGCGCTACTCGGTCCCCTCGTGCGAGAAGCGGTCTGGTATGTCTTTTTGTTGTGTAAGGAAGAATTTCCATTTAAGCAATGTTCCTCTAGCCCATTCTGAACAGTCTGAAAGCAAAGGCAGATCAGGCGCAATATAGTGGAAATTCCTCACAGTCAAAAAGGTCCACTGCCCTACTCCCTGAAACTGGGGGCGACGACGAACTTGCCATGTATGGAGGACAGACGCGGATTCTGGTCAGCAAAATTCTCTCGCAACAAAACCGTAAGCTGCGACCTGCTTCTTCCTCTGTACATGCCTCGACCCCGAGTTCTCCACCCGCAACATCTGACGAAAGCCACTCTCCTTCGGAGTCTGTACCTGAGGTTCATCCCTCTCTAGTGGAGTACCTATCCATGCTTCCTCCACCGGCGACATTGAGTGTGCCAACAATGGATACAATGGATACTGGTGATGCCAACCTACATCCTACTTTTGAGCCTACCATGCCAATGGAAGGCCCGTTGCTTACTTCCGCACACGGCATGCCATCTCAGGCATCGTGTATTCCCCCAAATATTCCACGATCGGCACCATCGGGATATGATCAAAATATTTCTATGGGTGCACCCAACATGGCATTCTTTGATATGCAGCCCCTCAATAGCACGGAGGATACTCTTTCGGATAATGGTGATTTTGAATTCATGTTGTCCGGCGAATCTGGTATGAATGAAAAATGGACGTCATTCATACGTGAATCAGGTATATTTGGTGCAATATGACCTAGATGTCGGTAAAAGTTCTCCATATCAGGAATGTTATAGTTGGGTTTGTTGTGTGAGTTATCTAATATATGCATTGTGGCCCACACTTGCAAAAGATCCCGTCTGGAAAGAACTTGTTATCTCCGGCGACTCCGATAAGCATTTAAGAAGGTAATTTTGTCTTCCCAGCCAAAGCGTACTTGCTTCATTTTCCCGATTCTCGCCATCAACAAGGCACATATTTCTGAGAGCGTGTCAACCGTAGGTTCTGGGACCACCTCGCTCACCATGAATAGCTGCGAGCTAGGGGACTCTGAGAGGGGTAGCATGCGGACAGACATAAGCTGGGGGGATAATGATGACAAAAGTGCGAAAAGGTGGCGAAAGGGGTTTAAGGAAGGTGAAGGTATTGGATGCGCAGGGGAAGACCGGCGTGAAGTGGGAGGATCGTACCTGAAAACCATGAATAACAGAAGAATAAGACAGTTGTTAGAAACGGGCGGTTACCTGATGCACATAATAAAGACGTTAAATTGTTTCACAGGAACTTTGAAACCTTCGAAGACCTCTGCAAAGCGAAGCAATCCACGGCCATTGCTGGTGGTGCACTCGGGGAATACAACAATGGGCCGCTGAGCAGACAGCCTTAGTTCTTCCAACGGCAATGCGCCAGTGGACGACAGCTGTTCCGGTACACGACCTGTAGCCCGGATCATCGCAAGTAGGCTCACAGGACGAAAGCTCTTGATCGCAGAGCAAGAACTTGCTGATTGCTTCGGTACTGGGGCCACAGGTGCACCAGACGCTTTGTTGCGTCCTGGTCTGTAGCTCACCGTCGTTGTAAGATTGTCAGATACCAAAGGTTTATACTCTTCCACGAGTGGTAGCACGAAAATTGGGTTGAATCTGCACACAGGTTAGCGATACGCAGAGTCCGTGAAAGTGGAAAGGTGCATCACCGATACGCAATCCATAACACGTCGATCCAGGAGCTCCAATTTGACACGATGATATCGCCGGCCTGTGGACGCCATGGGCTCTCGTGAAGCTTCCTGGTTATAATGAAGATAAAACTTATGCCTAATGTTACAACAACGAGCTGACCCTCGCTTCTTGCCAACGATCTCTTCGTGTATACGTGCAAAACCGAGTGTGTAGAGGGCGACTCGTGCTAACAAACGTGTACCGAATCCTGACAAGGCATGACGTAACGGAGAGATTGGAATCTAATGTGGTGAGAACAGAGCCAATTTCCCACAATCTGAGCTTACAAGTAGCATGCACAGTCCGTATTGCAGACCACAGTAGAGCAAAGCAATCACAGCGACCAGAAGAACCCTCAGAACTGTGAGAATGATGCAAACTGGTAACAACAAAGTCGCAAAGGGATCGTTCTCTGACGGTAGGACGGGTGGAAGGAAGGGCTATCGCGTGAGCAGCTTCGTGAGACTACGAGTACATGGAAATAGGGAGAATCCAACCTGTATTCCTGTTCCAGGATCCTAAAGGGGTAAGCTGTGCGGCACACACTGTCGTCAAGCTCAACAGACTCACTCTGAATGCAGAAAACTTCTCCATTCAAGGTTTGGGAAGGATTGAGCAACATTGAGTACTAGTAGCACCGACCCGTGCTGATTACTAATGTGAAGAATTAGTCAGCACGATTCCTTTACCGCACTCCACGAGCATGCTGATGCTCACAGGGATTCTGAGTCTGCCCAAGCTCTTAGATATCATGTCCATCCGTTACCAGAAACTAAGTCTCCTCGGAAAGGTAGGAAACGTAATTTGATACTTCTCTTGTGGTGTATGACGCGTTGCCAGTTCAGGCCATAGTCTGGTTTCTAGTATTCTTTTATGGGTGTCTGATCACCCTCATCTTGCTAGTCACTCCAAGCCGTATTGCGCAGTTCGTGTATGATCTTGCCCAACGGATACGACACGTACCATATGGCTCACTAATCCTCATGGTCGCAGTCGGTATGTTGGCACATACCATTCTATGATAGTATATTTGGCCTTGCTCATCATGGCCAGTTATAGTTTCATTCCCACCTTTCATTGGTCACTCTACACTCATGAACGTGTATGGGTTCACATACGGACTTCAAGGCTTTGTCCCAGCAGCGATCTCTACGATCGCAGGTTCAGCAGCCGCATTCGTTACCCTTCGTCACCTGTTCAGGGATCGCTTGCGCCAATGGACGTCCACAAACGACAACTGGCAGGCTCTGGAATCTATCATCGTTAGTTTCCTCACTATTTCTGTTTCCTGAGATCGATACCCCGAGCAGCGTGCCAAAGGGTTGGGGCTTATAATCCTCATCCGTGTTTCGCCCTTTCCGCCATGGGTATATTCGAATTCCCTGTTTGCAGTGAGTGTTGGTGGACAAAGGCCTTGCCAGACATAGACCTCAAAGTTGTGCCATAGGGTATCGAAGCTGTCTCTCTCGCCCAATTTGCACTTGCCACGTTATTCGTGCTACCTCGCGTCCTTGTCTTCATTTTTATTGGTTCGCGCATAGCGTCTCTTTCAGACGGTGAACAACGGAGCCAGATGGATGCTCGTTCGTAGTATCTCCTTGCACTCGAGCTTTTGAAGCTATCTCGCGTCTTTCTTTACAGAAACCAAGCTCATCAACTTTTTGATGATCATCGGTAGCGTCGTGATTTCACTGGTTGTCAGCTCGTAGGGGTCTTTTGCCTATGACGTTTCAGGGAGATCTAACCCCTCCCAAGGATACTATACAGCATCATGCAAAAGGAAGTTGCGGCCATTCATACCAGTCCTTCTCGGACACATGATTACGATACAACGGTGCTGGATGACACGGAGCAAAATGCCCCTCTGTTAACCCAACATCTGACGGATGTACAGGTCGACGATTAGCTTCAATCACACTCTGGTCAGCTTTGCTACATATATATCTGTATCAATCATAATGCAATATTGCATGAAGCATGGCTTTATATGATGCAATGGAGGTACTACTAAGTAGTGAATGACAATGTGTATGAACGTTTGCACGATGAGGAGCGCTCAATAAAAATGAAGGAAAAGTAACGACAGACTGGCACCGACGAAGAACACAAGGATAAATAATCTGCTGTCTTTTGCCCGACGCCTGGCCTCTCTGAGCTGTAAGTTACCCTTTTCAACTGTGGATGTAGTAGCCATTGCATCTTCGTAGAGCTGGTCCGTCAGCTCCGTCTGGTGTGTGAGGTGAGTGATGAGTTCCATTTGCAAATTACTAATGTCCATTAACCGTGCCTCCGCTTGTTGCACGGACTCTAACGTATCTTGTACTGACCGCAAGATGGTCGCATTCTCTGCCTCGAATTGGAGAATTTGCGACTGTGTCAATTCAATATCTTCGTTATCCGAGTCGTCATCGATTGATGACGAAGCACCAGAAAAGGTCTTGTTGTCGCTTGAGCGATAGGAGGAAGCACCGATGGTTGCAGCGATGCCAGAAACGAATACGGAAGAAGCGCCTTCTAGCCAGCTGTCCGAATTCGCCTGTCGCTTTTCTGGCGCAGAGTATTTGGTCCCAATGGACATGGCTTCACGTGCAGCGCTAGACCCCAAAGTGCGTGTTCTCTCCAGCTGCCGCTTTACACGCTCTTCCTGCATCGACTTTTGGTTCTGGCTCGCCTCTGTGAGGCGGCGATTCAAGTACCACGTCACACTGGAGTGGTGGGCAGCGGTATACTCCGACACTATAATGGAATCATCGTGCCTCAATCTTGCTGGAACAAACCGCGCAATTGGATTGACTTCACGTGCAGCAAGCTCAGCACGACCTGAAAATGACGGGTCACTGCATATCCCTTCCGGGAGCATCAAAAAAAACCGCACGCTTTTCGAGTGCTTCCATTGCTTTGACTCTGTCTGCACAGCGGGAAAGTATGATGCGTGCCTGGAGATCGATCTGGTCCCTTTCTTCGTTGGTGAGATGTTTGATCTCGGACCACGTCTCTTCCAAGCTGTCGAGATCGAGCTTTCGAGGTTCTCGCCGGCCAAGAGGAGGGTGTGAGTCTACACTGAGGTACGGTTTACGGATGAAAGCCAGCACCCGAGTCAACACGTTTATATGATTCAACTGCACTAACATCGTGAGAAGCGAACCAGTGTGCAGCAAGAACAACGTACAATCGTGTAAGCCTCCCGAAGATACTCTTTCCCAAAGGTGGACTTGGCTTCCCCACCAGACACCCTCCGCCGTTTTGGAGGTAAATGACTCTGCTTTGACACCAGGATGTCCCGGAAGTCCGCAGTGCGGTCTACGTGCCCCATCCTCCAAACACAAATTAGCGTTCCTTGTCGTGACTCGGAGAGACCGACAACGTTGCAAGTATATGTAGGCGTCACGTGACACACGTGGACTGCTTGGTGGTCCTGCTCGGTTTCTTCCAGTGCACCACGAGAGTCCTAACAACCTTGTTGTTTGCTTTGCAGCCTGCGAACAACGTCTTGTATTCTTTCACGTGGAAGAACAATTCGAGTCCTAGTTTGAGGTGGATGGTCCTACTTTTTACTTTCGACGACCGTCTGCCATAGATCAGGACCAACAAATTACAATGTTTTCGATGTTTTCGAGAAAGAATTGATCGGGCATTATTAGTGAAGTTTGAGATTGCGAAGCCGTGTTCAAATACAGTTAATGGCTGTGGGCTGCGATGTTGGTTTGGACTGGAACGCCACTCCATTTACGTTGGACTTCTGCTTTGTATCTTGCTGCGAGTCATAAATATACACCTCGCTTTTGTATTAGTACCAAGGTGAGCCTATCCACGTCACAAACCCATCCCATGATGATTCAGAGTGGAAGCCGCATCGACCCGCGTTTTGAACGTGGCTGGGTCGCGTTGAAGACCATAAATGTTCGAGATACTGCTGATTCATACCCGAGTTCTTCTGTGTTTACGATACTCATGCAGTCTTCTCTCCTGTGCAGCATTCCATGGATCCACGTAGGGCCAGAGACCCTCGCCTTGTGCGCGCCGAGCCACGCTTGCAACCACCGTCCTCGGGATCACCAGCACCACCCCATCAAGCACAACCTTCAGCTCAGTGGCCACCTTCCGAACCCCACACCCCAGGTTCTTCTCAAATTGTCCCACGTCCGTCTAGTCAGCAAGCAACCTCCAGCGTAGGCAGTAACACCTTGACGCCAACCAATGATGGTATGCCGACCACGTCAACGTACAAACCACGGACATTGTTCTGTGTCGTCTGTGCTAGTAACCAGGTATACCACCACCAATAGTAAGGGACGAAGACGTTGACATCTTATAGAATCGTTCCATGGAAGGACATTATGCCCTACAGTATGTACTGACATGTGTCGACGACTCCGGTAGGCTAACCTCAACTTTAGGAAAGCAGGTTATCGAGTCATTTCGTTTGGGACGGGCTCTGCTGTTCGCCTTCCTGGACCGTCAATAGATAAACCTAACATATATCCATTTGGAACGCCATACAACACAATCTATGAGGAGCTACAATCAAAGGATCCACGTCTGTAAGTGAAGTCTACAGTGTCGTAGTTTCGTACTTTGAGTAGCTTCAAAGGTACATGGCAAATGGACTCCTACAAATGCTGGACCGCAACCGGAAAATCAAACTCGCCCCAGAGCGCTGGCAAGAAACCAGAACGGTGGCAGATGTGGTGATCACATGCGAGGAGCGTTGCTTCGATGCCGTATGTGATGGTGAGATGGCACAATTATCAGGTAAATTAACGTGCTCACGATTATCCGAAGATCTCCTCAGTCGTGGAGGGGACTTCAATAAGCCCGTCCACATCATCAACATTGAAATCAAGGATAATCATGAGGAAGCCCTGATTGCGGGAAGGGCGATGGTGGATCTAGCAGCAGCGGTCAGTGGTTCGTGTGCTATTGAGATGCAAAAACTAAGCTATTGAATAGATCGAATGTTGCCAAGACCTGGATGAGGACATGGATAGAATACTGCAGATACACCAGGAACGACATCCGCACAGTATTCTACACGCTGTAGCGTTCTATTAGATGGTAGTATCATCCCACGCAGAAGCAACTGTCACTACTGATCACGAAAGAATAGCACCACCGGAGACGGAATACCACGCGTGTGAAACGAAGACGCCATACTTGTCCATGTTTGTTTGATCTGACCCCTGTCGTCTGAGCGATATAAACACTGGCTAGTGTAGCGCCCGATTACCCCTCCTCATAACAACCATGCCCTCCCTGCGTCTTGGAAATATTGCACCTGACTTCGAGGCTGAAACCACCGCAGGCCACATCAAATTCCACGAGTTCATTGGGGACTCCTGGGTATGTACTCGTCTCACTCCTCCATGGCGGCAAGTGACCTCTTCCAGGTCATCTTGTTCTCTCACCCAGGCGATTTCACTCCTGTCTGCACCACCGAGCTCGGTGAAGTCGCCCGTCGTGCAGACGACTTTGCCAAACGCAATGTGAAAGTCATCGGTATCTCTGCCAACAACCTCACGGACCATCACAAGTGGATCCAGGACATAAACGATTATGGCGCCAAGGTTGGTCCCACAGACGTCCAGTTCCCGATTGTGAGTACTTCGCTATTTGATATCCTCCTCAGTGTTATCTCACTTGTATCAGATTGCTGATGAGGATAGGAGAGTCTCCACTCTCTACGACATGCTTGACGAGCAGGATGCCACAAATCGCGATGCCAAGGGGCTTCCTTTCACGGTATGTTCCCCCCGCTGAAAACCTTGATCTTAACCCATTTGCGATAGATCCGCACAGTTTTTGTGATCGATCCAAAGAAGGTCATTCGCCTCATGATCTCGTACCCTGCTTCCACGGGCAGGAACTTTGATGAGATCATACGGTTAGTAAACCAGTACCTGTATGAGAGAATGGACTGATTCGAAATCCACCAGTGTCGTTGACTGTAGGCATTCCTTTGTCCGAGACAACATGTAATATTGACAGCTCTGATTGTGATTGTCAATCAGCTTTACAACTCGGTGACAAGTACCGTGTGACCACGCCAGTAAACTGGAAGACAGGCGAGGATGTCATCGTTCACCCAGGGGTCTCCACCGAGCAGGCCAGGGGGTTGTTCAAAGAGGTAACAGTTCACAAGGTACGTGCCTCCTCCAGCAGATGCAAGTTGGCGTTCACACCAGTCCAATAGCCGTATCTGAGGACGACACCTTACCCAGCATGATGAGATGAAAGGAGCGAGGGAAATTTTTGTACATTACAAGATATTGAGTCGTGTACTTCAATTATAAAATTTTGTCAAGTTGGAACAAAGTTGGAAAGACCATTTCTCAGTGGATGTTTGCGGATGTTTGATTTAGAGGGCTTTGCACAACAAACGCCAACAAGGACGCGTAATGCGGGTGCTTCGCGTTCCACTGCACAACTCATTGTATCAATATTAGTACTTTCCATCGCGTTTATTCATCATGGCCAGTGCAGACGGCGGTGCATATAGGTATATTCTATACCCCTCACGCTGCAGCCATTCTGAACGCTCCTTATCAGCTATTCCCTCACCGTGTTCTCTCCGAGCGGGAAGCTGGTTCAGATCGAACACGCTCTGGCTGCCGTGTCGCAGGGAACCACAAGCTTGGGGATTAAAGGTATCCTTACCCTGTAATATCCGCTTCAGCACAGTCCTTATCTCGTGTAGCATCCAACGGAATTGTCATTGCCACTGAGAAGAAACCATCGTCCATACTCATCGATGATGACATGATCGAGAAGGTGGCAGTGGTGTGCCCGAACATTGGCATCGTGTATTCTGGCATGGGCCCCGACTTCCGTGTTCTCATCACTCGAGCACGCAAGACCGCTCAAGCGTATTGGAAAGTGTATGGAGAATACCCACCCACGAAAGTTTTGACTCAGGCAATTGCCACTGTCATGCAGGAAGCCACGCAGTCTGGGTAAGGCTGGCATAGTTTACGTGCATCGCTAGCTGAGGCCCACGCATGTTTTTCATAGAGGTGTGCGTCCCTACGGCGTGTCATTACTTGTCGCGGGATGGGACACCCATCGCGGACCTAGTCTATACCAGGTTGATCCATCGGGATCTTTCTGGGCGTGGAAAGCAAGTGCCATAGGGAAAAATATGGTAAATGCAAAGACATTCTTAGAAAAGCGGTACGTCTTTTCCTGCGCCGATCACATGCATGTTGACCCTAATATTTTGACGTAAAGGTACAATGATGATATCAGTCTGGAGGATGCTATCCACACCGCCTTGCTCACCTTAAAGGAAGGTTTTGAAGGGCAGATGACGGAAAAGACGATTGAGATTGGGGTGGTGTCGGTTCCTACCGTGGATGAACTTGAGGCTGGCAAACAAGGTGGAGAGACCGGGCGGCCGAGACCTACTTTCCGTAAGCTAAGTGAAGAGGAGGTCAAAGATTATTTGGCTCTGTGAATGTGATGTGTATTTTACGTGCGTCCTACTTCATGCTCTTTGCCCCCGTGGGCGACTTTTCTGAGTGTCCCACATTTCACTCGAGAGATTAGCAAAATAAGGAATGGTATCCTTTCCTCGTTGGCGCGTTCATACGTAAGAGAAAGTCATCGCCCGACTCCCTCGCGAACACGTCTTTGGAAGTGCTGATCAAAGATGAATGACATGGTTTGGGTCGTACAATCATAAACGGAATTGTTCACAGACGGGCCTTGTGGAACGCGAGGAGCAGGTTTGCACACTTCATTAATGTGCTTGGTTCAAACCGCTGGGCTGTACAGATCGAACTGATTCTAGCTACGTCAGACCATACTTTGCGACAATCTTGATCCAATGGTCGTGCTAGCCGCACTGCAGTCGTTATCCCGCCCGCTGCTGGACCAGCTTCCGCAGAGATGAAAGGTTCACGACCAACCTATATAACCACAGCTGCTTGTAGCCCTCGTCCCTCAGAATCGTTTCGACTTTAGAGATGCATCCACATCGTCGCTCTATTGCCCACAACCCAGTGAAGGCATTCCCTGTCGCTATTCAGATGCGCCACAAAGGTCGTAATGCTTGTGCGGCATGCAAGAAGGCGCATATGAAGGTAACGGTCCTCTTGCTCTGTATCTTGCCACTGTGGTCAATTCTCCCCTCAGTGCACCCATGAACGAGGGAAACAATCCTGTGACCGATGCCTGCGTCGACGGGTAGCCTGTGGTCTGTCGCCAAATCCCCCTCCCGGAGACACTTCTACGACGACTCCGAATCTATTATTAGGGACCCAAGTAGAACCTGACCACAATGGTCAGCCCGTATTGCAGGACATGTGGATGGACTGGCAAACACACCCACACCCAGCTGGCCAGACTGTGGAGGCCATATATCATACTGGGTACAGTCAGGTTCCTGGCTGGTGCGTGACCCTGTTCAAGGTTGTTTCGCTGTGTATCAACCCTATTTTTCAGGCCTTCGCTGGTTGGTCTTGATCCCAATGGGAATGGTCAAGGTGTACTTAACTCCCATGGCGGATTCCCCAGCGCGTAAGCTTCTGTATGTTGCCTGTTTTATGGGTTGTTGATCTAGTGGCGCAGATACAGCCTAGCGCCATGGGTTCCAGACACCCACAATCCTGGTTCATTTTTTGCCGGAAACCCCGAAGACATCAACCTAACTAATTTTTCATACCCTGAAGAGGAGTAAGTGTCTTCCGTTGTGGTTGGCTGGCTTATAGCTCATTGTCGATACCTGTTCCACTTGACACGGTGCTGCAGTTACTCGGCAGTGGACGCACCTTGGGCGCAGCATGAATTCGGTTATCCTAACGTCGTTCCAGGCGACCAGGATGGTCCTATGTACACTCCTGATGCGCAAGACTCGTCTGACGAGGGCTCTGGACCTTTGTAGTGTACACCCTAGCTGCAGTGGACTTGTCTTTTTTTGTTTGTTTGTTACTTCTTGGACGTATTCTCCTTGTTCACGGATAGCGCACTTTATTATTGCATTACTTTCCATGTTATCTGGACCCGTGATGGACTCGGGGAAGTCGGTACCGCCGGCAGGGCTCAGGTACATGAAAGCGTGGCTATGACGCTGAGAAATCAAATGTGTTCAGTATGATGAGCTCCATGTAGGATGACGCCCACCGGTCCACGCAGTCCCTCCAACGTCGTACATGTCTTGCGAGGGGGCACAATCGCTCGTTTCATTTCGGAACCTCCGCTTGGGCAGCAATTACCACGGATTGTGCGGCCTGGCAAACCCCCACATCCCCAAATCCACGGTACGGTATCGTGATCAATGACGGAGTTCTGACCACCCTAATGGTTCAGCAATGTTGAGTGAAACCATTACCGCCCCACGTTCGTCACGGAGACAATCATGACGGAGGCAACGTAGAAACTCGATCAAGGAGGAGATTTGCAGGTCCTCTCAGAGCCATCCTGGCCCATTACGCATTGCCAGCCGTCGGAGTGGTTCACTGACTCCGTGCTGTAGAGTCACCACATCCTCGTGTCTGGTCTACAGACACAAACAGTGCATTTACGAAATGGAAATTCTGCATTCATGCTTGCAATATTGCAAACCTGCACGTTTATTCCAGACGACTCTCCTCCGTCCAGGCACCACGTTTCCCCTAGCCCTGATATGGTCAACTACCGATTCTTCACTGTGCGCTTTGTGCAGAAGCAGCTGGAGTGGGTCCTTGTGTTTCCACTGGAATGACTGAGAAAAGTTATTTCATTCAAATACTCAACCGGATGATTTGTGGAATGCTGGTACATACAGTTAGATTTCCTTCCAAGAATTTAGCCGTCAAAGCTTCTATTCGCTACCCCGCGGCGGTAGAAAACGAGGCAATCCGCAGCTACCAGCGTTTTCCAATAAACCGTCCGTTATGTGAGGTGCGATACTCTCCCTTGTCCACCCTGGTCCCGTTTGATGACACATTTATGGCAAAAAAAACCTTTCTGTCCCCAGATTCTAGCCTGAGGACATTTTTGGCCTCTCCCGTGGAGCCGCGGTCAGGCCATACTTTGGCACTGCGGTTCGTTGGACCCACAAACCACGTCTGTTCCCTGTCATCGTGGCCTTCCGTCTTGTGTGGTCAAAGCCTGAAGCGTGCGGCTTGATGGTCACAGAAGGTCCACGTAGTCCTGGCCTGTGTGCTCCACTACACCTGCCCAGTGGGTACCCTTCCTGCTACTAAAGAAAGCCTTCAAGGCCGATATCAGACGTCGCGTCTGCAAATTGACAATCTTGCAGTTGTTTGACTAAGAAGAAGTCATTGTCTGCACGTTCGGATCTCGCAGAGGATGTTTCACCTCCGAGAATTCCTTTAGATCTCCCATTCTAAGCATGGAATGGAAATTGATTGGCCGACTACTATCTTCGAGGATACAGGCGCCCGCCATGTTTTATTACTTACATAAGATCGCTGTTTCTTTTGCGATTTTGTTTACGTCATTGTACATCTAAGCACACGACGTACACACGTGCGTAACTACCCAGGTTTCCTTGCCTTCGAGATTTGGGATACTATCCTTACAGTACAGTCATCGCCGCCAATAACTGAATCACAACGGCCATTCGGATTGTTCGCCAAAGTTCCAGTGTACAGCCTTGACATCAGTATATTCGTTGAGCGCATAGCTTCCAAGCTCGCGGCCTACGGTCGGTGCTCAACTTACGGCCGTTCAGAACGACACAAATGCTTACCAATTCCACTTTGCTTCTTCCCCCCAAATGGGACGTTGTTGCTCAACGTATTATATTGATTGACCCAAACCTAGCGTTGTTAGTGCAAGAGCAATTACCTTATGTAAGATCCTGCCTACAGTTCCAGCTTCCAATGCAGATGAAACTCGCATGCATTGGTTAGCGTCATCTGTAGTTACAAAACGGTGAAATGTGGTTTGAAGGAGAACTAGCGCTAGGTGCCTACTTGAGTGGAGACCGGCGCCAAGCCCATAACTTGTGTCATTTGCAAGAGTAACTGCTTCCTCCTCGGTCTTGAACCGCCCAACCGACAACACAGGTCCAAAGATCTACCGATGTGTGGGCATCACAAAAAACGAATGCGTTTTCCTGGACGTTTACCTCATCCTGGACCTGTTTCACCGTGATCGTCAACGAACACCTCATGAATTGGAGTGGAATGATCTTACTATCTTCATGTCATGTGTTATCTCCGTGAAAACTAGAACAGCATAAGCAGTCACAGGGACGGGGTGAAATGAACACCGCTCACTGGTCGGGTCCACAAAATAACCTTTTCCAGGGCGTTTCTGCCCGCCAAGAGCAAGTTTTGCACCCTGCACCTTCCCGCTCTCGATATAGCTCCAAATCTTATCGTACTGTGCTCTTGACACCTGGTGTGAAATTAACTACGCATTATCACTCACATGATGTGGCAAATGAACACACCACTGGACCACCACCACTTTTCTCGTCAAAACCATCACCAATCACAAGCTGTGCAGCTTTCTCGACCAAAAGAGCCACGAATTTGTCATATATCGTATCTTGGACGTACAACCGGGATCCTGCTGTGCAGTCCTGACCAGTATTGTATAATATTCCAAGACAAGCCCAGTTGGCTGCTTGATCAAGGTTCGCTGATTCGAAAACGAGATGGGGAGATTTCCCACCCAGCTCTAGTGATACCTGATCGGGAAGAAAATCGTCAGAGCACCACCTCAACGTTTATCACCTCGCAGGAATGGCATGTAGAGACCTTTTTCAAATTACTGCGGGCTGCCGCCTCCATAATTTTCCTGCCCGTCAAGGTCGATCCAGTGAACGCCACTTTGTCCACGCCCATGTGACTGGCAAGCGCTGCGCCACCGACAACGCCCAACGAGGGCACGGTGTTTACGACGCCTGCAGGGAAGCTTACTCATTGATGCATCAGTTAAGTATGTGACAGAAGGGTGAGATTACGCGCCCACCCTGCTTCCACAACCAGCTGGGATAGCATGAGGGCGGTCAGGGGAGTTATTTCTGATGGCTTCATAACAATGGTACAGCCACATGCGAGGGCGGGAGCGACTTTCCATGCCCTTGACTTGCAGTAAGGAACGCCATCTAAGTGGAAATTCTAAACTTACCACATGCCAATCGGATAGTTCCAAGGGATGCTGTAGAACACGGTAGGTCAAGCCACCGAGCCGAAATCAGTCACCTACATCTGTCCACAGACGCCAACTGGCTCGTGCTTGGTGAATGCCATATTGGTTTTGTTGTTAACCTCGATAGTCTAACAACCAGTCGCAAATGATATCCTAAAGCAGCGGGTGTGGAGGATACTTGCCTGGCCCACAATCTTGTCTGCCCATCCAGCATAGTACCGCAGGCATTGAATACTGTCGCCAATGTCAAAGTCTCTGAACGGGCATCAGCAGGTTCGTGGAAACTACGTGGTTGGGCTCGACCTAGCAATCTTAACGGGCTTTCCGTTGTTGAGACTCTCTACTTCGGCAAGGACCTCCTGATCCCTTTCTATGAGATCGGCAAGTTTGTTGAGAAGGCGAGACCTCTCGAAGCCTGTGACATTCTTTCCCCAGGTCGTGTTAAAAGCTCTGCGTGCAGCAGCTACAGCCACATCAATGTCCTTTTGGGATCCTGTAGACAATTCAAGGGCCACACTTGTGGTCGCAAGCCAAGCAGAATACCTGCAAAGACCGAACAAATGATGTCTTCTGTTGCTGGGTTGATAACGCTGTCGTATCAATGAGCTTGGAGAATGCATTATAATACGACCGGTACACACTCAATGAGCTCCTTTGAGTCCACAGAAGGGACAAACTCGTTGTCGATGAAGAGCCCTCTTGGGACTTCAACCAGACGCCCACTAGCAGGGATGACAATACGTGCTATCTGAGACATGAGAGGATGGAACTTGCTTGGACACTCTGACCCCGCCGTCTTAAATCCCACAGATTAGATATGATTCGGCTTCAAATGAGTAACCCACTGCCTTCTCTCCGTGTTATTCGTATCAAAGAACAGAATCCGCAGCGATTATTAGCAGTAGATAATCTAATCTCATTATGTAGGTACATTCGGGTCATGTGACTATCCATGAATTCCCACGCTCCCGACTACCCCGAGCATCGAACTCCGAAGAGTCCTTAATTTCTCCGACTCTCCAGTTTACCCACTGTACAACATGCTGGCCCGCGCACCACAGAGCTTGCGTTCGCATGTCGCCCGTGTGCGTATATCCGCTCCTGCTCGTTATGCGCACGGACACGGTGAATATCACGTAGGTTATTATCCGCCCTCTGATCCTCACTTTCTAACACCCGCACACCGGTAGCACCTCCCCTTCCAGTTCCCTGGAAACAAACGCGCAGCTTTCGCAGTAAAACTTTCTGCGTTCCTCCTCTCTGGCTTCAGCATTCCCTTCGTCGCTGCTGCATTCCAGCTGTAAGTTCATACCTGCTTACTTCCGCCAATGTACTAATAAGTATCCGCAGGAAGAAAGCAGCTGCATAGTATACTTAAGCCAGCCTGTGCATCCATTTAGAAATTCATTACTGTAACGCGTTCTACGTAAGCTGGTCCACCGATTGCGCGAACAGGATGATTTCATTATTATTGCGACCTGCGCTTCCACCGAATTAATTCCATCAAGGTGTTGGCTCGGCTTCCATCTGTGCCAGCATCTCCTCGATCACTACCTTGCGTACTCCTTTCCCCTGTGTACTGCTCTTGCAAGCGCATGTTCTATTCATGAAGTCAGGATCTCCTTCGAGCGCGTCCAACGCGGCTAATGAGGCTGCGCGGCTTGCAGTGTTTACCGTAGTTGTAGTGGCACTGGCTAGAATGATTTCGTGAACAATCACTGCAAGCCCATCATAAATCTTTCATGTGATGTCCAGCAGGGTCCTGTGGCTTACCGTCACAGCGTGTTTCTTGTCTCGAGTCACACCTCTCTTTCACCATCTCGAAGTGTTGACAGCCATGTTTTTGTAGTAACTCGAACAAGATCTTAGTAGGATGGTGAGATAAGGTCTTTAATGTGATATGTTTGTCGTAGAACGGCTTCAGTACTCTGTCGAAAAACACTTGTGCTCCAGCCAGCTGGAAGCCATCTGAGATGAACAATGCACCAATAAGAGATTCCACAAGGTCCGAAAGAGCCTACCAGGTGACACGTAAATTAACACCGTAACCTGGCAAAGAGAAACGATACCTTCGGTGGTTCGATGTCCAACCAATATTGACCAGGGCTTCTCCCCTCTCGGGTGGCTGACTCAGTTTCTTGAACACGTCGGAGTTCCAGCCATTTCAGGTATGTTTCAAAGGAGCTCCCAAGCGGGTAAGAATCATAGTGCAGGTGTCTATACAGACCAGATAACACGCAGATCGCAGCCAGCGCTGAGTTGGAGACCATTGCACCCTTGAAAACATTCAGTTCAGCGAAGGGGATGCCCGCAAGTTCCACGCCAACCTTTAACATCGTCATAGCACCCGGGGACAGTTTTTCATCTCGACTGAAGATGTACCGAACCACCACTATTTTATGACTGTCAGCGGTCTCACCTCACCAACAGTGTCTTACTGAAGTCAAGTATAGCATCTCCTATAAATTCCAGCCTCTCATAGTGTGTAGCATCATAGCCCTCGACCGAGGCGTGAATCTGTAGACCTTGGTTAGCAATCTCGAAACGACTGCCACTCATTGATTCACCAGGGCACTTCTTAAGACATGGGCGTGGCAGAAATTATGTCCAACAATCGCTTCTACCGCCTCTACTGTACCTGCGCGAAGCGGTGCGGTGTGGTTGGGAGGGGGCAGCGATGCTTTCCTACGGAAGTCATCCCATTGCTCAATGTGGTGAATCGGAACCTGCAGTATTTTGACGATCTGGAAAGCATTTTCCTGCCCGCTGCAGAGATACACTGCACCAATAATGGCTTCCATCACATCGGCAATCGTCTGGAGGGAAATCAGCGGGTTTCTCGCGAAGGACAGGACATCGCCACCTTGTCTCCTAACCACTGGGTCGCACTATCATCCGGGGATTTCTTCTTGGTTGCTCGTGTGGAAGGGGAATTCACATCGCTTTCACAATTGATGCAAGCCGCCGAATCATCGATGCGTACACGCCCAGAAGCGACACTTTTTTCATCTCCGACCATTCCATGCTCGGTAGCATTCGAACCGGGTAAAGGGCTTGTGGTGAAATTCGGCGGCTGCCAGTGCTTGTAGCTGAAAGGTTTTCCTTGTATATATTGGGGCAATCCTGTGCGATCAGCGCTCTCCATTAATGTCTTATTGCTAATGATACGTTGCCGTGTTGTATGCAGGGCTCCTTCATGCTGTGCCGGGTTCATAACGAAAACATAGATAGAGGCAAGGTATTTCAGAAATGAGTCGCCTTGGCCGGGCCAGAGTCAGTGCTGCAGTAAGCTGACTTACAACGAGGCGACAAACCAAATAGCTCCAGCCTCTCATAATCCACTTCATAGCCAGCGGAAGGGGTGGAAATGGCTGCGAGTAAAAGGTCCTCGTGGACAGCGTGATTGAAAAATTTGGTGTTAAGCTCTTGCACAACGAGGAAGTCTTCTATCCTTTTCATGATGGAGGGTAGCACGAGTGCTGTTCGGAAGGTGCTGCCGTCCATGACGTCAACAAGTCGGAAGCGGGATTTAAGTGGCATAATAGAAGGTCTCACCTCGCCGGAATAGTGAACTTGGCAGTCAGCTCTGGAATCAGATCTAAGGAATGTCAGCATCCCGGCGCGTTACAATAAGTAACGACGGACATTTTGCCACGGCCCTTGCCGGCTCAGTGGAAGGCCTGAAAATTGGGTTTAGATGATTTGAGATACTGGCCACTCTGGATACCTCGATCATGGGCTGCTGGTAATCCTGCAGGCCCTCAAACCCTTTCCTCCGTGCTTTGCAGTACTCCACAAAGTTGGCGTATCCCGCCTCCCGCTTGAATAGAACTCTTTAGTTAACGAGAGTCGCAAGGAAGTTTTCTCACGTACGGGGCTATCCTCAGGTTTGCTCAATGGTGTCAGATCTCGGCGGAGATGTAATGCATAATAACGTCTCGTGAACTCCACCATCCGGTCTTGTACAACCACATCTTCTATACCTTGCTCTGCACGCAAGTCCTCTGCACATAATGGCACTGCCCATTCCTTGCCAGCTAGTAATACCAAGTCCCATGGCACATGATCCAAAATTTGACTGGGTGAACGTGAACCGCTTGTCGACGATGAGCTAACAGGTGCAAACAAGTACGCCATGTTATCAGCAGAACATGCGAATGGCTTGTTCAAGATCGAGCGGCATATCCGAATGGTAAATAAATGAAGCGCATGCAGCCGATCGGCGCTGATTTCAACAGGTGCACAGCGGGCGTTCTGAACAACATATGGTATACCTTCGAGGAAGAGGCGCAATACAGCCACCCGGGGTAGAGGCTGACGCGTCAACAATAAGATCGGAGCGTAGTTCGCAAGCCCCTGGAGGTGTATCACCAAGGGAAACCACCGCCCAGAGAACAGCCGTATTGAATTCAACCAAAACCGGGTTCGCTTGTGAGGATAGCACTGGCTTCCAGAGGCTTTGTTCGTGATTGCCGCCCGTTGTGTATCCTTGAGCAATTTCATCGACAGCGGGTGGGGGAAAACACGATGATCGAATACACCATGTTCATACAATTGTATACAGGCTGCAAAGGCTGCGGCACGGCGAGCATGGGTAAGTGTAGAACACGGTGGTCCGGGTATGCTGGCTTGCTGAGCTGACAGCAGGCCAGGAGGAAGCAGGACATTGCAAACCCATTCGGAAGAATTACCACAACCCTGCCAAGCTGTAAAGAGACCCTTGGAAGAGATTTGAGAGACCCTGGATGCATTTGATAAGAAACGATAAAGTGCACAAGCGGCATCTCGTTCGTATAGTCGACCAGAGCTCGTGGGGTCTTCGATATAAGGGCCTGCGCTCGCATATTGCTCGTCGACAGCTTGAAAATACTCCCTCAAAGGCTGAGATGGAAGTGGAACATTTCCCCCGGTCCTGACCACTTCTATCCATCGCTCATCAAACATTTTATCCGCGAAATATGTCAGGATGCGGCGATGCACATCGTTACCAGTCTCTACCATGTGTACGAGACAGCCCAAGGATCTGGCTGTATATGCACAAGAGTAGGCATAGGAGAGTTGACTTTCGAATATGTCGTACCTTCTTCCGGGTCAGTACGCAGAGAATGGCAAGTCATACTGTATCATACCTCACTACAAGGGTTGCAGCTGGGAAATCCAAGTCCTCAAGAAGCCTCGCTACAATAAGCAAGTTATGCTTCCCTGTAGAAAAGCCCCGGTACACATCATGCTACAAAGGAGTTATCCACACCTGGATGTCAACGATACAAAAAGACACACCTGAGTTCGCTGATCAGTTATTGGGAGTTCGCCCAATACAGTGAGAGGACGCAAGTAAGCCAAATCATCCGTCAAAGTGCGCAGCATGTCAGCCATGGCAGTCGCTACATCTTCTCGATCGACTAGTATCATTTCACCATCAGTGGTTGAAAACAGGCACGCCGGAAAGCCCACCGAGTATTATACCACGGAATCTATCACCGTACGGCTTGTATACTTTCAGAAGTTGAACCAGTCTCGCAAATTTGGAGGTGACATTAAAGCCTCTGGAGGATGGATTCACGTCTGGCATCGAAAACACCCAGTTCTTAACCAATGTGTGCACGTCTGCTATAACTTTGCCAACCGGGTCATCATTGTGATGTTCCACTGTCAGGCGATTTTCTTTTATCGCCCTTAGCCATGTGAGGTCGCTGGCACAAAGCCCGAGTTCTTTCAGGACATAACGTGCTGTTACGAAGGTAGCGGAGAATATTGATTCACTGGAGTCAAGGAGCCGGATCTGCTCAGTGAGCTTGGCATCCGATACGGAAAAGGCAGGTTCGTATTGAATAACGACCTCAGTGGGTCGAAATCGTTCGTTTTCCACCGCAAAGTCAAGAGCAATTTTGGCTTCGAGAAGTTCCTCAAATTTCCATGCGTCGGCAAGACCTACAGTGGTGCAAAGTGCTAGGATCCTAGGTCGTGCATTAACACTTGTGCTGCGGTAGAACGACTTGATCATGTTTACGAATGGTGAACTGGTGCACATTGCCATGTGTGCATCAAGTACCACGAGTGCACTCAATTGCGACATCTTAATGACTCCCGTTGTGAGACGCTCTAATAATGCCTGAGTTGACTACTTCATCAGTATATGTCAACACCACGGTTCAATGAACTGACATTGACCGAGAAGATCACGACATCGTGTTCCATTAAACTTGACCATCCAAAGGGACCTATGCTCCCAGAGAAAGGTACAATATCGAGGTGGGCGTCAACTGCCAACCTTTGCGCTATATATTCCAATGACGCGGTCTGGCTTTAACACTATTAGCACGTGTGAGGGAAATTGGGTATTAACATACTCGACTATCAACAGGGAAACCTTCTCGGTGGACCACACATCCCCCGGAATCGTAGGCTGGGAGACCATCCACTCCAGGAACCGAGATGCGAACTCAATGGCATCTGCAACATTGTTACACCATGCGATATAAGTCTTTTCTACATACCATCAAAGGAGTCCAATACAGCTACGGCTAGAATTGCGCATGTTAGGAACCGGTTGGGACAGGATATCCCGACTTACTGTTCTGTCGCCTAATACTTTCGTACGCCTCCTCCTGCTTGGTGGGAAAAAGAAGTGAGCACGATGTAGGAGTGCGTTTCCTCCTTTTGGTCACATTTTCTACGTCGTTATCCAAGTCCCTCACGCGCTTTAGTTGCCCTCCAATCGAATTGTGAGCCACCGCACTATCTGGGACGACGCTGCTTGAGGAAGCTGCATTGACGGTGACTAAAGAGGGTTCGCCGCTGCAGATTCTTCGCAACTGGGTGTCCAAATAGTCCACTCGTTCCGTCGGATGGGAAGATTGTTGCCAAGTGTCTTTCCATGCCTTGAGCATCGTTCAGGAGGGTGAAAAGTATGTTTTAATTTATTACATAATTAATACACTGGGTTGCACGTGACTGCTAGGGGTTACTGAGCGTTTATGTAACACCAAATCCAGTGTCTTTCGTTTGCATGCCAGTCACTGGACTGTGCGTTCTTCTATTTAATTCGACCTCCAACGTCGATGATTCAGACAAGATTAATCCGAAATGGTGAACAATGCACCAATAATCCAGTTCCTTGTCGAGCGCGGCTTCAAGTCGACCACATCGCATCCCATACCAAGGCATCGAGTGAGGGACGAGCCATGCTTGCCTATGAGACTACCTTCTACAGGTCTGTCATTAACTATTCCGAGAGCCATGTATCCAATGTGTCTCAAGGTTTCTTACAGCGTGAAGCCGACCAAACCGCACCCAAGGCCATCTTGCGGCAGCTCCGTCGTAGTCCAACACCACCCTTGAGTCCCCCACCAGATTTCGAACCTGACTCTTCAACGCACGATGGGAGCGGATTGCAAAGCAGTGTCTCATCACCCACATCTCCTTCGTCTCCTTCAACTAAGTTTAATATACCCCCATCGCGATTTTCGGCATCATGGAAAGAACCCCAGGTATGCGTTATCGACTTTCATGCTGCGTACGTATCAATTTCCCCTTCTTAGCCATTCGAAATATTTCGAGCAATCGAACGGAAGGACATTATGTTTATTATGGAGGTTCGAGATCGCGCATTCCCAGTAAAGTACCAACTCGTTCGCTGGGTATACATCTCACGCAAAAGTAGCTTTTACTGCGCAAGACTGGAAACGCCACCCCACTTCTTCACGCAATGCGTATTGGCCAGTCTCACCGGGACGTCGCCATCCTTCTATTAGGTGCATTTTCGAGATGGATCAATCACCTGGACGATAGCGAAGTGCAGCTACCTAAGACCAGGGTGATTCTCAAGGCTCTAAGTACGTCTCCTTTCCCTTTACTAATACAAAACTCATGCTACGTCAGGAACAAATTTGAAGCTCGCTATTGACTACGGCTTATACAAGTCTCAGAGTGATTTGATCGCTTCATTCCTTCAGACTCTTGTTATGAGTGAAGGCGATAAGTGGGTCAAGTCGCAGATATCTACTGTTTCGTTTGCACTCCGTTCTGGGACTGTCGGTAAACCCGTCAGCACAGCAGAAGCAGCGGTGCGCAAGTTTGCTACGAAGGAGCTTAGCAAAGCTGACGCAATCGCAGCACTCGAAGACTAGTGAGTTTGCCTCCTAGATATTTTGAGACCACGTGTAAATCATTCCGCTAGTGTGGCGAATGCAACCATTGATCTTCTGCTCTTGAGTGCCTGGTCAATGGCATTGGAGTCCATTGAGGGCCAACCGATTCCGGTGAGCAGCGTCGTTGCCTGCAGCCTGACCTCTGGCCTGATCATCTACAGTTCTACTATTTCGCGCGGGATGACAGGGTTTTCAGAGCGTTCGCAGATCGCACAGAGATGCATCGTAGTGCGATACACCGCAATCTCAGTCGCAGATTGAAGTGGCAGTTGCGATTATTAGGTCAAGTACTTGAAGGACGTAATACTACGTATCGGGTACGTGCGTTATTCGCCAACAAGGTGGCGGCTGATCATTCTGTAGGCAAAAGTGGAACTGTTGGTCAGTGAGCTAGACCGGGGTGATGGTGTCTAATCTATGTATGTATATTCTGCTTTTTATAATTTCAGCAGCATGTCCTCGTAGAAGCTACTGTGTAGCTGAGTTACACGCCTGCTCGTAAAAAGGTGCCCTACGGATTCAAACTCACATCCGAACTGGGGCGTATCATCGAGCAAAAAGCAAAACACTGCCCTGCCATGCACTGTTCTAGCGGCTTTGGGTGTTGTCCATGACAGATTTTGTCTGCCAATTCCGTCCACACGCAAATTCTATATCTTGGGGGCATACATTAAATAGTCGATACCAATGCATTATCCAGAAGAAATTGAAGCAGTTGAAGTTATAACAATTTCAAATCTGACCACCATGTCCATGTTCCTACCAAGCAAAGACTAAGGACTGCAAAAGGCAGGTTGAGCTGAAGAATAGTATAAAGCCAAATCGTAGCGAATTGTGGACACTGCAGGATTCATGATAAGTGCAATGGCCTGCAAGAAGACTTAACGAACCTGAGCAATGTTGGTTAGCCAATTACCACGGTTGACCAGCCAAATCATCCTCGGTGCAACACCCAAGGAAAGTAAGAAAAGAGCGACCTGTACATGGATATTGTGCTTATGGCGGATGGCTGATATGAAAGTTACCAGTAAATGTTGTGCTCAACGGAAATACCGGGCTTACTGTAAAACATAAAGACAGACATAACTTGCGTTGTGTTAAGAAAAGGCCAAGAAGGTTGGTCCTGACTTACTAGGGAGTGTGTTCAGCAACTTTTGTGCAATTTCACGGAATGTTGGCTGTCTTGCGTACTGGTGATGAATTAGGCTTTACAACAGCATATGAATGTGTCAGACGAGGAATAGTAGTTGACAGGCTCACATCTCCATCATAATGAGAAAGAAAGTCATAGGCATGATGATGATGGCGGCATCGAAGATTTCTTCTGCGAGTGCGCCAGGACCATCATCTGGCTCACTCTTGGATACCTTCGCATCGGCGTTCACCGCAACCTTACTGAGCACACCGCTTTCGCGCACTAGTCGCCACTGTTCTTCTTTCGAGATTTTGATGTCCTGGAGGTCGTCTGGGGATGCCTTGGAAGCGTTTTTGCGGGTTTTCGCCATAAGGGAGTCCAGAACGAAGTACGTGAATGTGTCTGGGACTACTAGATTTGGCAATACACTCTGTGCTAATTTGCCTCCACCAGGTTTGCAATGTCAGATCATGATGAACGGGAATGGCTCTTGAGCCTGCTAGACGTTCACGGACAGCAGTTTCTGAGTTCATTTGACCTTCCACCTGCCCTCAAGAAGATCGGAAATATTCGTGAACCCATTGATGCTTCTTCAAGTGCTTCACGCTCAGCGGAGGAATGGAACGGGTTCGGCGAGTCAAACAGTCACGAGGAGGAGCCATCGAGCAACGAGTTGGATGAAGGTTTTACAATCAATTCATGAGGTCTTTTTCACATCTCATGAGTAATCCAGATTTCGAAGGAAACTTTGGCTTCACCGCAAGTTCGTCTCACACCTCTAATCTCACCATTTTCTCCGACTCTAAAACCCAGACGCAAACGGATGTATTTATCCCCAAGGCACTACGAAAATCGTTCATGGTTAGGTTTTGAGCAGCTGTAGCCCGCGACTTTATTCTCATATTCTTTTACAGTCATCTAAGGTCGCCAATATAACACGCCTCGAGTCTCACCGAGCTTCTTCGAAACGCGTGGACCACAAGGCTTCCGAAGATGACTTGTCCGCCCTTAATTTTTACTTCGTGACATGTACTAATAGCCACCTAGGACAAACGCACAAAATGACGCCACGCTTTACCGTTTATTGCACACCAAGTTACTCTCGGGCTCTCTTAATCCAGATTTGGACCTCTCTCATGCGGAGAGGGAGAAGGCGTTGTCGGGGAGACTTTTGGAACTTTCAGGAGAGGCAAAATTAGGAAAGGGAGAGAGTATACACCGTCAGGCGGAACACAACAAGGCTTCAAAACGCGTGCGAGAGGGGCTTATGCGCAAAAAGGTGGAGCGAGAACAGAAGCAACTGGTGGAGGTATAGTTGTTTCTCATTTGTTGCGCACGAGCATTCTTAGCTCTCTTCAGGCCAAAAATTTAGGGAATTACCACCCTCTCCTAAAACGAATGTACTCATCAAGCGCAAGTGCAGTTCCGAAGCGGAAGCGTGAGAGGGGTCTTCGGATGGGTGTGGGGAAGTTTGAGGGTGGAATATTGAAGCTCAATCGACAGGAAATTGACTCTGTCACAATGGCCGGAAAAAGGATTGGCAGCAGAAATGTCAAGGATCGACGAAGTTAATAGTCTTATGCATTGCTACTAAACTGCATATGGATACATTTGGATCTAAATAGCGTTCCTAACATTCATCGAGGGTGACGGGTTAATCCATGTGAAGAGCATCTAGCTCCTCGCCGATTTCGTCATACACATCGATATGTCCGCCAGAGTGAACTGATCCTTCATGGACACGGCTTATTCCAGACCTCCTGTCATCCGTATGCGGACTTGAAGGACATGAGTACATCGTATTGTGAAGACGAATTACTCACGGTGATAGTTGCCTAGAGGGCCCACTCATGGATGCATGACTGGAATGGCTGTGCATCCTACGCGGCTCTCGGACGGGCCCAGGAAGGTAAGCTTCAGTTGGACCGTGACTTCCGTAGTGTTCATGCTCTCGATATTCCCCGTGATATCCGTGGTTCTCATCCCCCCGGTGGTTCCTTTGACTCTCATGATCTCCATGCCTTCTGTAGTCTGCTTCTCCATGCCTCCCGTGATCTTCCTCTCCATGCCTCCCGTGACCTTCGTCTCTATATCTTGTGTAGTTTTCTCCAGGCCTTCTGTAGTCTTCTCCAGGCCCAGGCCGTCTGTAGTCTTCTCCGTACCTTCGATAGTCCCGATGATCTCTATAGGATCCATACCCCCTGCGATCTGGGTAGTGCCTATAATCAACTCGAGGATCGTGGTATCTTTTAGAAGGGTCTGAGTGATAGGCGGGAGACGAATGGCTCCTCTCGCGACTGCCCACACCCGCAATGTATGATGTAAGAATGTGATATCTGCCAGGCGAAGGACGGATGAATTACCGGTTTGGGTACGTTTCAACTCGTAAAATCGGATGAAGCCCGTCACGCCCATCATATCTACTACAACTTGAACGAAAATGAAAGTAAAGGCGCAACGTCATTACCTGTATAATTCTTTCCCCTGCGGGTCTTGGACAACAAATGGCGCAGGGCGCCCATATCTTCGCGGAGTCCCATTGAAGTCTCCAACTCTAAACGCTTGTCTCAGAAAGAAAAAAATATAGACACTATGTCATGTGTGGTACCCACCTGGTGATTTCATTTCCTCGCTCATCTTGAAAGATAACATTCATTCCACCAGGAACGATGTAGTAAACTGGATCTTTCGGGTGGTTTCGAGTAGGCCGATCCCGGTAAATCTCCGGATTATGATGGGTGCGAAGCTTCGATGGGGTCAGAAGTAGTTTGAAGCATGGCAGTCATGAATATACCTCGGGGTGGACATCGTGCCGTTGACCACCATAAATATCAGTCGGAGACTTCGACGCCGACATATAGCTTCCCGAACGGTGGGGAAGCGGAGGGATCTACGAGACATGTCTTTAGATGAGATCCAGCTTTCAGTAATGCTCAATACGTACTACCCTCTCCTCTGGATACAGTGAGGTTGGTGTTCGTAGGTTTTCCATTGTACGCTCGCTGGACCCTGAGGACCCGCTCCTCGATCTGGAGTGTATGACCATGGGTTCATCGGGAGCGTCTCTTTCTGTCATTCGCCCACGATACGAGCCTGCGTATCCCAGACTATCAGCGGGTAATCTTGGGTGATCTACCCTGTGGGAGCGGCCAGGCTCCGAGTGCGATAACGGGATGCGGACATCTCGTTCAAGTGGTAGCATAGGATGTTCCAATGTCGTGGGCCGAGCATTGAGAGCACCTCTCATGACATTGTTTGGGTCCTCGATTCGTACAAATCCATCTTGGAAATCTCCCCCGTCTGTCGGGGCGCGGGATGGCAAAGGGGTAAATATCTGGAAGACGCCCATTAACCTGTAATGTCAACTCAAATATTCGCAGACTCCTCACAGGCTCTTTCCTCTGAAGCAGTGGAAATCAGCCAGAATTTTCGATGCACACCCGAAAAACCAACCTTAGTAGGCTTTCTCAACAAGAGGCCACCTTGTCGTCCTTGTTCAAGACTGTGTCCTCCCGGGTAATCAAGCAATGCGGCGGGATCGTCACGGCTCTTGCGGCTCCTGAATGCCTTGAATATCTTGAAGGGCATCGTGGCGAGTCGAGTGAAGGCGATAGACGCTAGTTACAATGTGTGCTGAGAATTTATGGCAGGAAGACATGAGGCAACCATGCGAAGGCAAGGTGGCTTCTAGACGGGGTCAGTAGCATGACGAACAATACATTCAGTCTGCTCATTTTCATCCCTCGTAGGCCACAACGTCGCGAAGAATATAGATATCATATTGATACAGGTCTGAACACGTATCCCTAAGAGCAAAGTTTTTCTGTATCACCCCCCGATAAAAACAGTCGTGCGAGAAATAATCAATAAACATCCTCATGGAATATCACTGATGGCTCGAGTCAGTAACCCTTCGACCAGCATACCATGCTAGACTTAGGAGGGCCGGGTACTCCGACGCCGACACTACGATTTTGAACTGCTTTGCAAAATGTTGTATTGCCGAAGGTGGTTGACCTGCGCCAATGCGTGAGCAACCTTGCCAATGGCTTCTGCAGATTCGGCGACAGAGCCAGGATCCAAGAGGTTAAGATTGGCACAAGTCATTTTGAGCCTTTCCGAGAGTACTCCCAGGGCAAGTTCCAATGCCTGAGTGGGTGCATCAAGAGTCACGTTCCTGGAAACTGGAATGAGCTACGCAATGCCGTGAGCACACGAACATATAGAAAGATGAGATAGTCAAACCGAATGTATGTCCCGTAACTCAGGAGCAACCAGGGTAGGTATTCCGACTGTTAACTAGGGAATTGTAAATGCAACGTATTTTGTACAGTAGAGTGAGTGTTACGCACATTAGTTGGTGGGGTAGGATCAAGGGTAGGAAGCTGTATCGGCTAAACGCGAATTAGGGTCGGGGTTCCATGATCGTCGTGCAAAGGCCAACATACCTGCGGACTTTTACCTGGTATTTCTCCCCATGGCGAAGTCGTCGAGGAAATGGGAATAAGACGTTGCCATCCTTCAGAATCACCTTCAGATAGGTATACTGTCCCACATGCAACGCATTCCTGTAGAGTATAAGTACAATGCTCTGGTGGTGTGCAAAAGGTATACCTTCCGAGGGTCTTTGTCTCCATTTGTTTTGGGTGGCCTCACAAGAGGAACACCGTAACATCTAGGTCTTGGACATTCTTCACCAAGCATAGCCCACCCTTTTAACATGCGCTTGCCAATTTCCGTCGAGGCTTGGTCTGACTGCTCACGACGACGCCTCATTTCCTCTGTTTCCGCTCGAGGAGCGAATGTAGGAGAGCTCAAATTACTGGATATCTCTGTGGGTGGGGTTGATGGCCGTGAGCCAGGAGACATCGATGAGATGGTGGAAGAGGATTGAGACTGCGCTCCATCAACACCAAGCACTGAACAATGTCAGTATTTCCACAAGCCGTTATCACAGAGGAAACACACCAAAGGGGTTCCTATCACAGCTGACACAGTGGTGAACTACAAGCGTTTGGTCTTTCGGAGATGATCGCAGCAGCGGTACGCCTCTGCAGCTAGATCCGGGGCATGGATTGTCTGTCAGAACCTTGCGAGCACTTCCATGAGATAAATCACAGTAAAGCCAATCCTGCCTCACCCATCCGCGCAGTATGAATTCGCCGAGTTTGCTGGGTACATCTGCCATGTTGTGGGTATGTCTGTACTGCAAGCAGCATCGCAATTTACCCCCTGAAAACGTCACGTGACGTCCACGTAGCGCATCAAGTTGGGACTCATCGCATTAAAGCTTCATCACCGTGTGCAGAGGCCAATCCTCGTACAATGAAATGGGGAAGACTATGGCCATCTTCGCTCATGACTTACATTCTTTTGATTTTGTACAGCCGCGGAGAACAACCTACAGCCGTGACTGCCAGCGGAGACACATGGACAACAGGGCGGAAGCAAGCACTTCGGTATGTCATTTGCATCTCATGAAGGGGTGCATATGTTTCATAGCCGCCCCAGAGATTCCACTCGAGAGCTTTGGTATCATGGTTTTAATAATTACATGTCAAGAGGTGCGTTAGTATCTTGAATCTCATCTATAGCTGACACGTTTGCATTAGCTTTCCCTTTCGACGAAGTATGAAGCTTGACTCGTCATGCGGGACGCTAACCGATTGATGTCAGCTTTCTCCACTGTCTTGCAAAGGGAGGGGACCAGACTGGGACAATCCGTAAGTTCACCCCGACGAACCTAGATTAAGGTGAACAATGTTTCGTAGGGCTAATATTGCGTTCAACGATGTTGCCGGAAATTTCTCTCTTACATTGGTTGATGTCCTGGATACCTTTGTGGTCCTTGGAGACCCTCCAGGTTTCCAGCGTGCTGTCCGAGATGTGATTGACTGGGTCTCGTTTGATGTCGATACGAAACCGCAGGTTTTTGAAACCACCATACGTGTATTGGGTGGGTTGTTATCTGGACATATATTCGCCAGCAAACCTGGACAGCCTTTTTTCCTACCATGGTACCGTGGTCAGTTGCTTGACTTGGCTCATGATCTCGGAAAGCGGCTCCTGCCAGCTTTTGCGACCCCGACTGGCTTACCATATTCGAGGGTGAGGCAGTCATCCCATGCAGATACGAACAACTGACAGATACCCAAGAAAGCTCAATTTGCGTCATGGAGTTGCAAAGGGGGAATCATTGAATACTTGTTCGATGTTCGCTGTATATTTCAGGTCACCAGGATTACTGAAGCTTTACAGGCACGGCCGGAGCGGGTTCTCTTATCCTGGAATTTGCTACCCTGAGTCGCCTCACTGGCGACGAGCGGTTTGAGAAAGCCGCATACAAAGCTTACTTTGCCCTGTGGAATCGTAGATCAGATATTGGCCTAGTTGGCAATACTATTAATATATGGACAGGCGTAGGTCCTGATCGATTCACGATGTTGCATTGAATTTCATTGGAACAGGCATGGAGTCCTCCAGAGATATCCAATACAGGTGCCGGGATAGATTCGTTCTATGAGTATGCACTGAAATGGTACATTTTGAGCGGTGAGTGACTGATGCATACTCATTGACCCCAAGGTTGTTAATGGAACGTATAACTAGGCGAAGTTGAATTCCTAGACGTATGGAACGAAGCTTATGCGAATGTGATGCGATATGCGAGGTCTCCGGACGGTTATTGGGTCAATATTCGTCCCTTACTTGGAATGTCTTTGAGTTGATCATGTATCAGTTTCGCAGTGTCAACATGCGTACCGGAAATATGGCATATAGCACGATTGATTCGCTATCTGCATTCTGGCCTGGGTTGCAAGTCCTTGCTGGTGATGTCCAAAATGCCATCAAGTCACACTTGACATGTGAGTTTTTAGGTTTTGCTGCGTTGGTCATTGAACTGGGTGCTATAATAGATTGGAACATCTGGAAGCGACACTCTGGTATGCCCGAAGTGTGGGACGTCAATTTTATGCAAGCGACCTCTTTCCACTATCCTCTCAGGCCTGAGTTTATTGAATCGACTTGGTACCTTTATCGAGTGAGTGCTTACCAGGGAAGGCATTCTTGGAGTCTTATCATGTACATAGGCTACCAGAGATACCTTTTATCTTGATGTTGGGGAACGGATCTTAAGAGACATAACTACTAGGTCAAGAGTAGAATGCGGACTAACCGGAATCAAGGACTTGCGGATGAATGAGAGAGATGACAGGATGGACTCCTTTGTACTGTCCGAGACACTAAAGGTGAGTCTCGTATCCAGCAGGAAGCGTCAACCTCACATGTTCAGTATCTATATCTGCTCTTTGACGAGGAAAACCAACTCCATGGCGATGATTTGCACTATGTGCTAACTACAGAAGGCCACATACTAACGTTGCCAAGGGACCTGCTCAAGCCCATGTCCCCTTCCCGTCGGCGCATGCGAGGCGAGGAGAATCACCAATGTCCCGTATATCAGCCTTCCCTAGGATCTCGAACTCCTGGACGTGGTGATGGTCTCGTTCGTGGCGTGGGTTGGCGATCTGACATCGAGTATGTGAGACACCTAATTGGTGTAAAGTCCCAGCCCTCCGATGAGCGTTATTGGTCATTAGACGGCTGGTGCGAGATACCCCACACTGAATTATTCGTAAGTCGGATATCAATGTTCGCTACTTGGCATTTGACCTGGTTCGCAGTCGTATGATTTTGTCATGTCCTCAGGGGGTCATGTAGTGCTGGAAGATCCGAATCCCGGTATCCACAAACTACGCCCCGTTGCAGATGGGTTCGTTCTGCAAAATGTTACCGGTATCCGGGCCCACATTGTCAGTCGCTTGGATGGCAGGGGTTATGATATTACACAACGTGAGTAATATATGCCCTGTACCCACTGTGGACTCAGATACTGGCTCCAGTGGGACCCCACGCTGTGCGAAAAGGACAGCTAGTTTATATCAATGACACGACGCTACTTTCTCCCAATGAGAATCTTGTCAAGTTACATCGCCAGCCCACTATTCGTTTGCGAATTTTCCTTGATACCGCCGACCCACTCGAAGATCGCGGGGGATTGGACATGGATATTCACGTTACGGCTCAGACCGCCCTGTTCGGTGCAGATCTATCAGGCTCTCCGGCAAGCACTACACTATTTGGCCACGAGGGCGGTGTGCAGATTCGGAAAGACAACTCTAACCGGCTTGGGTGCAAAGACTACGAGCAAGATCTTGCAGGTGATGCAGTTCTTGTTTGGAGGGGGGAGTGCACTTTTCTGGAGAAGTTGATCTATGCTCGGAATGCTGGTGCATCGGGTGTCATCGTCGTCAGTGACGATGACGAGGCAGTCCAGCCTTCTGCTACTGTGGAAGAAATTGCTGTGGCAGGGAATTTAGAAGACGTGGCGCTGGTACTTTTGCCTCATTCAAGTGGCAAGGACGTTGCTGCGATGGTGGAAGGAGCTGGGGTGAGTTATGGACATGTTTTGTTTTCGCTGGATCGTTGGGCACTGGCATCTCAGGGATGGACAGAGGAAGAGAATGATGAGGAAAATCGAGAGGACGCGATGCACGTTTTGTATATCAACGGTCGCGCTCTGTTGAACACCCGGCTACTTGTACCGTGATCGGGGATCATTAATAAACCAATTTGCTTGCACAAAGACCACTCCGTTGAGAATGGACGTATTACAGGTATCTATAGCAAGTTGAAGCACTACATAGATCCGCAACGTATGTGTTACAGGAACCCAGAGCTTAATAAAGATAGGGTATCGGATGAAACTAGGAGTATTGGATGATGGAATAGATAGGTGCCTTATCGTGTTGCCAATCCCGAGACAGGCCTAGGACTTCGACAATGAAGAGATACTCGAGAACGATGCCGCCTTGCTTCTCGACTAGTTCGCCAGCAGCCTTGGCAGATCCACCTAACGGAATGTGAATGAGTAGTGCAGCATGTAAACATGGATGGCCCCCACCAGTAGCGATAAGGTCATCGACAACGATGACATTTTGACCGGGCTGGATGCCGTCTTTTTGCATTTCAAAGGTGTCCTGCCCCCCGATTACGATAAGCGGGAGGCATCCAATGCACATGGGAGGACGAGCTCACCGGACCATATTCCTTCTCGTACGTGGCGGAAACGCACGCCCCCGGGAGCTTACCCTTCTTTCTGACCGGAACGAATGCAGCACCGAGTCGCAAAGCAATGATCGGGCCCAGTAGGAACCCTCTTGCATCAAGGCCGACGACGACATCGACCTTCTTCCGAACCGACTTCGGTATGGTGTGGGAAGTGATGTGATGGACGAAGTGTGTGGTGAGTGTCTCGAAGGCGAGAGGGTCGCGGAGGAGGGGGAAGATATCCAAGAAGTCGACACCCTGCGCGGGGGCCGTCAGTTGTCATCGCGGAACCAGTGGACGAAAACATGCCGGCTTTGGGAAGTCCGGGTATCGAACGAGCAGCGCTTGCAAGTACTCCACGTCGGACATCGCTGTCGAATCGATCCTGGGTGAGACCTGGCTCTGAGGGATGTGTTCGTATTTAAGTCAGAGAAAAGATTGGGCCTTGGATATCTTTGGCGGGCGGTGCGGATGTAATTCGCAGGCATCGGCTCTGTCGTCATGCCAGTGGACACACCGGATAATTTCCATGTTGGCGAAATCTCCGATGGAACAGGTATCTGACAAATTTTGGACTATCTTTTGATATTCCAGTCTGCGCCGGTGTTTAGCTGGTTCCCTATCCGACTCTTGCGGACACACTTGTGGGTGGTTGAGGGCAGTCACGCTCATATATTGGCTGTACCCGTGTACATAGGTGGGGAAATCATAGTAGGTATGCGATGGGTAAGCAAAGGGTGCGTTTTATACCGACTCAAGAATCTCGGGCTCCTTGAAGTCCTTCACAACCCGAGTTCCCGTCTCCTGCAAAGGTCATTCAGTCAATCGACAACCAGAAAATGGACACAATCACGCACATCGGTCGATTCCCCGTGAAGCTCGAGGAGCTTGGACATATCGAACTTGGGTGCCTTCAAGATCTTTGCCTTGCGCACGTAGACATTTTGTAGCGGATAAATGTTTCGTGTATGCTTCTCAATCTCCCGCCCAATAGCCTCAGGCACGAACTTCTGCACCAGTTCCTTCAAATCACAGCTGGTAGCCTCCCGAGTCATGATCTCAAACATCTTTTTCCGGATTTCCCGCACTTGACTCGTTTGTGCGTATGTGGTTTTGCGCACTTGGCTTGGACGGCGCTTCGTGAAAGCAATGGCAAACAGCCGGAGGAGGTAGCCGTCCGTCGTCTTCACGTCCACGTGTGCCTCAATCAGAGTCTGCCATTTGCGCACGAGTGAGCGAAGCTTGTCTGATGTAAAGTCCATCCCGTGGAAGTTGGTCAAACAGTTCTTGCCCTGCACTTCATCGATCCGTAGCCTGATTTTACGGAACGACTGCTCCTCGTCTTTTTGGAGATCAGCCAAAGAAACCTCAACGATACGACCCTTCAGGGAGTCATTGGCGTTCTCTGTAGAGGATGGATTGCCCATCAGAGATTCCATTATGCAACTGACGACAGTGCTTACTGAGGCCCTGGGATCGGTTGACCAACGTCTTTCCGACATTTCTGACTTCGAAGATGGACGGTGCTTTGATGTCATACCATTCTAGGTACACCGTCAGTTCCATGTATCTCAACTGCAACCATCATCCCTACCTTTACGCGAGAATGGGTCGACAACCTTCTTCTTGATACCCTTCTTACCCTTGGAGAGACGCTTGTTCTGTCAATATTTGTGGACTATCAGCAACAATACGGATGCTATGACAGGTCGCAGCTTACTTTTCCTACGGCCATGGTGAGTTGAACTGAAAGGACAGCTTGAGCTGGGTGCCTGTAGTTTGGGCGTAGATGGGTTGGGTATTTGGTCGATGAGTGGCTGAACCTTAATTCGCTACTGCTATAGCTGATTCCCACGCCACACATCCCCTCCACCATCGACTATGACCTTTGCACGCCCAGAGTTCGACCACGCTTGCAAGAAATTCATACAGACATATGCACCCTCGACACGAGCCACAGGAAAGCTCGGTTGGTCATGGAGAGAACATGCTGTGCGCATTCGCACTTGATTTCTGCCGCAATTTGATAGCCCATCCAGCGTAGTACATCCCAGGATTTGGGTTCATGGAGCGCGTTACCACAACGCCGAAGCAGCGAAGAGCCACTATTGTCGGCGACGTGGCCCAGGACTTGGTAATTGATGAGGAAACGGCCGACTGTGCAGCAGCTTCCCCAAAGGCACTTCATGAGGTCGTTTGTCGCCAATACATCGTCTTGTCTCCCACTTTCCAAGTCCCTACATTTTACTTCTCTGCGGATGACTCAAGTACGTTGTAAATATGTTCTTTCCATCATCCATGTCACACATCTACAATGAGCAGGTGGTGCACCACTTGTCTTAACGGAGGTGTCCCAGTTACCTTTGTTTCGTCGGGATTCTTTTGATGGTGCACAAGTGACGGCTTGTGCTATTGGACAGGCGAGCGCGAATTTCCCAACACTGTCCTTCGGTGACCATCCTACCCTCGATGTACCGTGTTGGTACTTGCATCCTTGTGGGACTAGTGCAGCTGTGGATGAAATACTCGAGGCGACCAAGGATGACGGATTTGAGGCAGAAGACTATCATCTACGTTGGCTAGAGGCTTGGTTCACAGTGCTTAGTACGATATTAGACTTTGGTATATGATAATCGCAGTTTTCACATGACAAAGTCGTAGCCGGTTTCCGCTGCGCTCCTCGCTCTTACGATGGGGCCAGCCGCCAGCACCTTGGGTGTGGTACTGGTTCATCCTCAACGTTATTTCTCGTACCATCAATTGATTTAAGTAACTGATCGTACCATCTTCCATCTCGGATAACGATTGGCCAGGATTGACCCGATAAAGTTATGTTCTTAACTCGGTTCACGTCCATCTCCCATTCTTCAACTCGTTCTTTCTTGTCTTCCTTCTCTCGCACCATGGTATGTCCATCTCTGCGATATAACCCACGGATGAACTGATTTTGTCGATGCAGACCCACGAAGCCGTCATTGTTGCTGCCTCCAGGACTCCTGTGGGATCCCTCTATGGCGCCCTCAAATCCCTCACAGCACCACAGCTAGGCTCCGTAGCCCTCAAACATGCCTTGGAGCAATCAAAAGTCGACCCTGCTGTGGTCGAGGAAATATACTTTGGAAATGTCGTTCAGGCAGGTGTGGGCCAGTCCCCAGCACGTCAAGTTGCGCTTGCCGCAGGCATGAAACCCTCGTCTGACGCGACGACCATCAACAAAGTCTGCGCTAGTGGTTTGAAATCCATCATGCTTGCAGCGCAGAGCATCGAATCAGGTTACAAAAGCGTTGTCGCTGCTGGCGGTATGGAGAGCATGAGCAATGCACCGTACGTATCCCTTCTTCGGCTCCAATATCACATCAGTTGACACCGGATCAATCAGTTTCCTGCTACCCCGAACTAACCCCTTGTATGGCAAATTCGAGGCGAAGGACTCGGTAGAGTGCGATGGTCTCTGGGATGTTTACAACAACTTCGCTATGGGCAACTGTGCCGAGGCCACCGCCGAGAAGTATGAAATCACTCGCGAATCTCTAGATGTCCATGCCATCGAGTCGTATAAACGCTCGGAGAGGGCATGGAAAGAAGGTGTTTTCAATAACGAGATTGCCCCCGTCGTCATCAAGGGCAAGAAAGGTGACACGATCGTCAAAGAAGATGAAGAGTACAAAAAGGTCATTTTTGACAAGGTTCCCACCCTCAAGTCGGCTTTCAAACCCGGAGGTGTGATCACAGCCGCCAACTCGTCAAACCTCAACGACGGTGCATCGGCATTGATTCTGATGTCTGCTGAGAAAGCCCAGGAACTCGGCATCAAGCCCCTTGCCAGGGTGGTCTGTACGTACAGAAAGTTGTCGTCCGATTGATGCCTGGCTTATTCGTTCAATAGCATACGCTGATTCCGGCGTGGAGCCGATTGATTTCCCCGTGGCACCTACTGTTGCTCTGCCACTAGCACTCAAGAGGGCAAACCTGACCGTCGATGATATCGCGCGATTTGAGATCAACGAGGCTTTCTCGGTCGTCGTACGCGTCGCTGAGAAAGTGCTTCAGATCGATCCTGCCAAAGTAAACGTGGATGGGTAAGTCAGCTAGTTTGACATGTCGCACCGCCTGTACTCACCTTATCCCAGTGGTGCCGTCGCGCTTGGTCATGCGATCGGCAATTCCGGTTCGCGTATCATTGTCTCTATGGTCCATGGATTGAAATCGGGCGAATATGGCGCTGCAGGCATTTGCAATGGCGTAAGTTCTGATCCGATTTTGAAGACTCAGCCACTCATTGTTTGGTCTAGGGTGGCGCTGCGTCAGCCCTCGTCATCCAAAAACTATGATAGTTGCTCTCTGGATACAATATCCGTGTACATGATATTAGATCTTATCGTTTATTACCACTGCATTGCTGTGCTTCTCCGAGTCATTGTGCAGGAAGATAACGGTGCGAGGTCCGCCTAATCGATGATTCGCGATTGTGGCGAACGATCATCAAAGTTGATGTTAGAAATCTCTATGACGCTATCACATTAAGGAAGGAGAGACATACTGTAATCCAACATGTTGTACTCACTGGGATTGGGCTGTTTAGTAGAATACAAAAGATGCCATGTGAAGTGACAGTTGAACTGCAGCCTGGTTGGCAAATGGTTCGCTGAACTTGCTACAGCTGCTGCTTCAAACAATACATGGCACCATGACATAACATATTAGAGGACTGATTTAGATAGTCAAATGTATCAAAGGCTATTTGGATGCATTAAATTGATTCTATTCATGAATTTGGCTGTTCAATTGAATGAAAGTGTTGACAAAGCATCTATCCAGAGTCATTCAAGGATGCAATTATACTAACACAACATATCATGTACAGTACATAGGGACCAGGAAGCTCTCAAGGAGGGGTGGGAAATTGCAGTTCAGCTAGTTACCAAATATGGTCATGTTTTGGGAGTTGTAAGGCACATGCGAGAAGATATTTATGATTATGTAAGATAAATTGCGTGAGATAACGAATCCGCATCAACTCCCTACATGGATTTTGTGTCCACATCAATCTTGGATGGCAAGCCTCTTATCCTGCGGTACGATTCATTGACCGCCACTTCATAGCACAGAATGTACTCACCTTCACTGACTTCAAATAGGCTTTGACCATGTTGGGTACATCCTCCATCAGAGATTCCTCTGGCTCCCAAGTTACCTCATCCTCTCCATACCCTTCCCAGAAAACCAGAAACTCTCGTACACCATCCACAAGACGATGATCTACAATTGACTCCACCACAAATCTTTCTAGAGCCTCTGTTTCTGCCTCCACCCTGTTCTTAATGCGTAAAATGCGCCTATCCTCGTGACACCATGCCATTGGTATGCGTATTTCCCCGAGTTCCCCAGTACCTCTGAAAAGGTGTCCTTTTGATGATGGATTATTGCATTTGCGTATGTATTTGTCGAGCTCGCATAACGTATGCTCGATGTCGCACAACATCATGGGGCGGCGTTCGTGACCAAGGCCGTTGAACGTTAGCCCCAAACGAGAAAAGTGACCGCTTTGGCTCAACTGCATCCACCGAACGAGATCAACCTCTGCGGAACGAGGGACGTTACCATCGAAGCACCGCTGAAGCCCTCGGCGAGAGCCAATGCTGATGACGACGAAATCATGGTCAGAGAAATTCATGACATTGGAGTAGGACAGGTTGAGGAGAAGTTGGTAAGCTGTAAAGTCGCCCATACTCTTGAACGTTCGCAGCCATTCGAACACGTCAGCCATGTATTCGGCTTTGTTGAGCCGATCTGGTAGTTCTTGCATAAGGACTTCCATGAATGCCAAGTGGTTCATGAAGGCCTCCGCGAAACCCAAATCTGGGGCTGGTTTCTGGTATGCACCAGTATAGATGGGGCCTTTCCCGTTGTAGAGCTGACGCAGGACTTTTTCATAGTTGGCGCGTTTGTATCCCTTCCAAGTGAAAGAATGAATCTTCTTCCGAAGCGTTTCGTATGTCTTGGGATTCGTGTACAAGCTGAAGAGCAAGACACGGAACGTTACTTCCTCGAGGGTCTGAGGACCTGTCTCAATGACTTCGGTGACGAGAAACTGGCAACCGCGGTCCAGGATTCGGAAGGTGTTGCAAAATTTGTGATTCTGTAGAATGGGGTCTTCTGTCCATCTGTTTTCGAGAACGTCAGATCCTAATCGATGAGAGGGTGATGACATGTGTATACTTACGGTGCTGGCTGACCAGAGCGCCGGCGTTCGTCAATGCTCTGTCTTTCAGCGGCAAACCTCCAGAACGTGTCAAAGGCAGGAGTGGGCTCAAAAACATTTCCTCGGATGGTGACTGTCATGGGCGGGGAGCTCCCACTCTTGAAATGAAGCCTAGAGCGTTTCGCACATTGTGCACCATCGATGGTCGCGATAGAGGGCTTGCGTTTCACCATTTCGCGCGATGCGAGGAGAACTGTCTTGTACGAGTGAAAATGTGGGATGAGGGTTTCTTTGTGCTTGACCTTGAAAATTGCGACGCGAAACAGGCGACTCGATCGCGCACGTAATCTCAGACATGAACAAGGAACGCTTCGTACAGAGCTACATCGAGCAGCAAAGAGCCTATCTATCAGCATATGGTCCCATCGATGACCAGTGTCTGGTCCTGCAGGGAACACCAGTACAAAAGACCGACAACAGATTTGGATTCGATACGCCTGTCCTTCGTCCACGCAAACCTTGTTCACCCCCAAAGTCGGACGGAGGAGACACCTTGAACAAGCATGGCGCTTGCCACGCCGACTCGAACAAAGAAAACGAGCCCACAAGAAAGAAATCGCCTGGGGGCGCGAAGCGGAAGAAGACACCACCGAGCGATGTGGAACGCGTAGCTCGTAAGTCTCTCGCGTTCACAAAAATGTTTACGAACCTAACTGAGCCCCAACCCTCGTAATTGACAGGACTCGCCGAGCGTCGTGAACGGAAAAGACAGAAACGTGAGATCGTGAAATCTCCACGTAAACCACCCAAGGATAAAGCCCCTAAAGCGAAGAAGAAAACACATGCTTTCACCCCGGCGGCTTTCGCGCTCATGCACGGGTTTTCAGCTTCCAATGTCAGGAAGGACAGACTTATTGTCCGTATTAAGTGATCCCCCGTCATATGGGCGCTTTCAAGGCTCATTTTTTTTTTGGTTCTAGCTCCAGTCTGGACACCTGGGCGTCTTTAGCAAGGGAAAGGCATCCGTCAAGGCAAAGGTCTCGTCAAAGAAATCAGGTAAGGGCTTCTAGATCTCATCGAAAAAGTTTATCGAACTCTCCAGCCCCTACCCCTGTTGTGTTTTCGGAGCTCGCTTTTCTGAACAAACCATCCCAGCACGTCACTACCGTCGAAGACGATGTAGGATCCGAACGATCAAGCCCGAATTCCACATCTAGCCGGTCTAACCATCCACATTCTGACAAAGTTGACACTCCAGTTGGCGGCCAGATCCCAACTAAAGGGGGTAGCGAAGGCCCCGCCCCTCTCGGGCAAACGCAAGGTCCGTTGGCAAGACCGCAGTCTGTCGTGTGGGATCTCGAATCACAAAACGACTGCCCATCAGATGCTGTGCAATCTGACGCAAGAGCTGCTGCTTCCATCGTGTTGAATCTCCGCAGTAGCCACTGGTTTGTTCCACCTGACCCAGGTAAAATGGATGAGCAAGCAATTCACTGTAAACCTTCACCGCCGCAACCAATAAGGATGTCATCTCGGTCTCATTCCCTCCCGGAAGTGCGGGAAAGAGGCAACAACAGTGGTGATGATCAAAGTTCCTCACTCCATCCTTCTCACTCTGCGTCTCAGGGGGGGTATCACCAACAGTGCTATTCACCTGAGTGTGTCACCTTCCATTCACAACCATCAATCTCTCGACTTGTTGTGCCTAGCCCAGACGCAGTTGAGGACCGTCATCTTGAAATACCAGATAGCGAATTGGATATTGGCCATGCACAGACTAGGATCCTTCCATTCTTAGATTCTTCTCTAGAGGTACCCCGGTCGATATCGGCATACCAACTGGAACCCCCTGAAATACCCAATGGAATAAATGACAACCACACAAATGAGATTTGCCACCAATCTGCCCGAACATGTGCTCGACCGTTCCATTTCAGGTCCCCAGCAGCCCAATTACAGGAGGCTACGTCAGCTCTTTCTCTAGAAAACGACGCTCTGGAATATTTCCAGGCCATTGGAGAACAGGAACAGTTTTCCGACCTTTACTACGATCCTGTCAATTGTCCGCCATTCGATGAGCTCGGTTTTTGCGACTCTGTGGTGCCGCAGTACGAGGCTGATAGTGATGGAGTCGTCCATGATTTCAACACCGCGCACGACATTGATCTAGCACGAGGTCTCGACGCCCCATATGATAACTACGAGTATGATTACGATGGAGAATTGAACCTCCGCGAGATGGGAGGACACGAGTTGGAACATGGCTACGGATCCGAATATGGGTCTGTAGAGGACATCGATTACTTTGAAGGCCAGTACGACCCGAATGTGTCCGGAGACGAAGACGATTTTCATGAGAGTGACCAAGGAGAGCTGCAGAACGGTATTACAGTGGATGAGGACGCCGAGGACGACCAGCCTTTGGCTCCAGGACTGTTCGAAGGACGAGCATTGTTACTTGGCTTTTCGACATCTATCGGAAGGCAACAGAATGGATTGTCAGAAGCAGAGGTGGATGTAGCGAAAAGGCTTCATAGTCACTGGCGGCCGCAGAGACTCTGATAGCATTCTCCAGTGCCATGTTGCGAACAAACTCTATCAGTAAATCATGCCTTAACATAGGTTTCGATCAGTACTGTACATGGTCCATAAATACTAGCGGTTACTGGGAATCGATACGACAGAGAGCATGGGATAAGTACAATACAGTATGATGAAGAGATTACCTCCATCAGATTCTACTTGTGAGTGCGCGGGGAATTTAGAATCTATGGATGATGCGCCCGCGATGGTCTACCTCCCTGCCATGTTCGTCGACAAAGCGCCGGTGATCTGAGGGGCCGAAGAACAAAGGACCGGTCCGGGTGTTGCTCCTGCGCAGTCTGGTGTCATCTCTGTAACTAGAGAAGGAATTATGACGTCTGCGGCCGGTGTTGGTGGAGTGGTGTTGGTAGGGTGGGTCGAGACCAAAGAATTGACGGATGCGGTCACTGATGGAGAGTGTGCGTTGACGAGTGGGGTGCGATGATGGAGCATGAGAATAGGCGTGAGAATGGTGGGAGTGGTGGGAGTGGGCTGAGGAGGGATAACGATGGGATTGGTGGCTGGGAGTGTCCTACGAAGGAGATGAGAGAACAGACAGATAGGGTGGATAGAGCGAACATACTAGGTGGGAATGTGCCGTTGACGGGGTGTGCATGGACGCGCTGGCACTGTAGCCATGTCCGTGGTGACGACTCTGGCTGTGAGTGCGAGAGTGGTGGTGCGGGGTGGGTGTATGGCCATGCGACGACCTCGACCTGCTCCTGCTGCGGTGGCTCGGTGTTGTGGCAGGCACGGCGAGGTAGTTCTGTGCGTTGTGCACGGGGTACGCGGTGGATGGGGTGTAGGCGTGGCTGAATGAGTTATTTCTGCGGCGGGGAGTGCTGTAGTGGGAGTGGGAGGACGGTGTCGTTGGCGGTGGATAGGCATATCCGTAGTAGGGCGAGTGGGACTGGGTAGAGGGGAACGGATAGTGAGCCATGGTGGGAGACGAACAGAGCAGCGAGCCTTTATAGTTCTGCACACAATCCTGTGCACCTCATGTCCCTCACTCGACTCCTGCACGGTCCATCTCTGCCCTCCCCGCCTCCCCCTCCCTTCCACACCCATGCATTCTTTGCCGCACTCGAGCGCACCTTCCCCACTCCCGTCGCACGCAGTCTCACCCTTGCAACACGCGGTTTACTCATAGATCGGTTCGACAGGGTGAAAAGAGACGGACTCACAAGAAAGGACTTGGACAACGTACATACCGAATTCCCTCCAGATATACAACCGAACTGCACTCATGCATTCGTAGCAAGCATACCTCTTCCGTGCTGCACTATCGAAACTACGAGCAGAGCAGACTACCGGCTCACGCAATGAGATCACCGCCATGCGGGAGCGAATCGCCACTCTCCGCAGGGAGGTCGACAGACTCGACGTGAAGATGAAAGAGGACCTAGGCAATCTCAAGCACGAGTACGTCTCTCTCCCTTTCTTGTACGAGCCATGTCATCGCGCCCAATCTAGGATCCAGATGGAACTGGACACTCGCAAAAACGAGAGCAAGGCAGAGCTAAAGCAGAAGAGCATGTCCATTGAGGTTTGTATCATCCACTACGCTTCGCTCTTCCATCCCTCATCCTCGCTTCCAGGAAGTACTCGGCAAGTCTATCGTCGAGATAGGTGACTTGCGTGCAAGCATGGAAGAAGTCAAGTGGGACAATACACGCAATGCGGTTGGTCAGTACACGTTCATACTCGTGAATTTCTTTCGTCTCAATAACGACAAAACATGCAGCTGCACTCAGCGGATTCGCTTTTGTAATAGTCATCGGTATGGAACTATATCAGTTCAATAAACCACGCAGTGCACCACCGCCTGTGTCTTCGTAACCCTCTCCTCTCCTCGTCGCACTAGACTGACATTTTACCCCCACTTAATCACCCGGGAAACCAGTGATAGACTGTTGTCGTGCCGTGTTTAATCATTATCATTAATCTCTATCCATCCGCTTAGATCTGCGCTAGTTGTACATAGAAACATGGATCATTTTACATTGAGCTTTGAGAGTTCCGCTGCAAGATCTAGGCCCCCTTCTGCCTTGTCGTGACTGGCATCCTTGGCTGCTGTCGACGGCGTCCCCTGAGATTTCTTGCTCGCTTCGGTATCCACGTGTGCACCACTAGCTGCATCACCAGACCCCTCCCCCTCATCCTCGTCCTCCCAGTTATCTTTGACCACCACCTCAGCGACCTTCGCTCTTCGATTAGCGCGTCGCTTCGCATTCTTGTTTGGAGGGGGAGCGTTCGCGCTAGTCTTGGCCTTTTTCTGGGTGTCCGACGAGGGGGCGACCCAACCAAGTATGTGGCCCTTTGGAAGTGCAACTGCATCCATCTGTTTCTGGCGCGTTCCGCGAAATCGCGAGACATCCTCCTGCGGAGTAAACCCCGGCCGAATTTTTAGCTCTTTTCTGACTCTGTGACCCAAACATCGAGTGTCAGCTCAGCATCGACCAAGCCAGGCAATACCCACGATCCATCTGCTCGCCGCGACTCTGGTACGACGCGCTCGAGGGTGCGCGGGTCGACGGCGATGCCAGATGCAGACTGTTCAGGGCACACGGGCGGTCTTGACATGACGGCGAGAGGGTACAAGGAGCGAGCACGCGGAGTTTAAAGGAGATCTCTGTTATCTACCAAGTACCACTCGGGCAACGACGTCAACCATGCGCTATGCCGTGCTCATCACTGGCCCCGCAGGAGCAGGCAAATCCACCTTCAGCACCGCGTTCGCCACCCATCTTCGCATGGCCCGTCGCTCCGCGCACATCGTCAACCTCGACCCTGCCGCGACAGGCGATGCATTCGAGTACGAACCAGCAGTGGACATCAGGGAACTCATCACGCTCGATGATGTCATGTCTGAAATGAGTATGGGTCCCAACGGCGGCCTCATATATTGCTTTGAGTGAGTAAGTGTGCTGCAGTATCAACTGGAACTAGCTGGATTGTGCTGGCAGATATTTGCTACAGAACATGGACTGGCTCGAGGAAGAGCTCGGTGGATACGACGAGGACTATCTTATCATCGATTGTCCGGGCCAAATCGAACTGTACACCCATCACCCATTCCTCCCAACACTCGCACGAAATCTGCAACGCATGGGGATACGCACCTGCGCAGTGTACCTCATTGACTCTCAGTTCATGGAAGACCGATACAAGTTTTTCAGGTGCGTATCTGACTTCTTTCTTTTACTATGCCCATCTTCCCTGAACTCTTAGTGGCGTTCTCTCTGCCATGTCCGCGATGGTCAACCTCGAGATCCCCTGGATAAACATCATGTCCAAGATGGACTTAGTCTCTTCCGCTCCTTCATCCTCTGACACCACCTCCGATGAACCGCGAAACGGCAGACGTACACGGAGAGATATCTCGCGGTACCTTGATCCAGATCCATTACTTCTGTCATCAGCGAGGGATGGACGTCAAGACAGTGGTCGATTCCATGAGCTTAACCGGGCATTGGTGCAACTGGTATGTCGTGCCGTGTTCGCGATCTTCGTGCGACTATGGCATCCGTTTTGCAGATAGAGGACCATCCACTGGTGTCGTTCCTTCCCCTCGACCTAACGTCGACGGAGTCTCTTGAGGTCGTCGTCAGTCATATCGATTTCACGATGCAATATGGCGAAGACGAGGAGCCCAAGGAGGTGAGACCACTGTACCTGTACCTTGCACCGGAAATGACCATTGGAATGACAGCCCAATGATTTGGACAGAGGAGATTTCCTCGAGGAAGACGAGTGAGGATGGGAGTAAAAATATTGCAGTGGTTTGACTAGTTCTCGTACATACACTACTTATCGTCGTGTACGTACACCATGCCTGCCCATAGAATAGGCATCGACATTCTCCATGTCCCTCGCATCGTCGCCCTCGTTCGACGGCGTGGTGCATTCAATCTCGCATCTCGCATCCTCAGTCCAGTCGAACTGGATTTTTTTCGTGCGCTCGCAAACCCGTTTCACAAGCAAGACAACCGTTGCATGGGAGCAGTGGATGAAATGGTGGCAGCGCGGTTTCTGGGCGTGCGGTGCGGGTTGATCTCTTCCATCAAAGCCCAGCTGAACTGAATTCATAGGTGGGCAGTGAAAGAGGCAGCGTACAAAGCTCTTTACCCGCTCCGACCGACGTGGAAGGACCTCACATACAAATCTTTCGACAAGAAGACAAGGTCAAAGCCTCAGCTCGTGTGTCAGACAGCCGTTGGGACGCTCCTCGATGTTTCTGTCAGTCACGATGGGGAATACATCGTTGCAAGCGTACTGGCTGAAAGTGTCTCGAGTGGAGGGACGTGCCATTCTAGCTGACTACAAACTATCTATTCGTCCGTCACTTCCACTGGAGGTCGCTCAGGTGTGACGGAAGTCGGAAGAGTTCAGCCACACGGTAGTCTTTTCTTGTTAGAGGATTCCTTAGTTCGCTCAGGAAGAACTGGCCAAGAAACTCTGTAAGAGGTCGACTGGGGAATACATCGAATATTCTACGTCCTTAAGTACTTTCTACGTGCGGCGGGAGAATAAACGAGTAACTAAAAAGGGAAGAACAAAGAAGCAAGAAAAAGAGTAAGTAAATCCGAGGCGTTAAAATTCGTAAGTCGTTACATTCGCCCTCCTGATCTTCCAATGGGGGATCAAGTTGCGGCGACGCTGTTCGTAGTACTGTCGGAGGCGACTAGTAAGTAGAGAAGCGTTAGGGTCATTAGGAAGAGAGTTTGTCTTATGATCCAACCTGTAGAAGGACCGGCAACCGACTCCGTGGGGGTTTGAACCTGGGAGTCTCCAGCGGCGGAGGTGATCTCTAGGTTCCTAAAGATGTCGTCGAAGTCATTCAAGACGTTATTAGTCATAAGGTTCTGGGGAATGGGGTCGGTGGGTGCGCGGCCAGGGGCGTCAGCGCGGAAGTCGCGTGATTGATTCTTGTAGAAGGTGCGGCGTCCTCCACGACCGTTGGGTCCGTTCTGACCTCCATTGTGCCCTCCGTTTCGTCTGTTGTGTGGGTAGGGTTCGTGGCGACGGCCCTTCTCGCGGGGCGGACCAGAGTTAGCACGCTCTGAGGCAGTGTGAGTGCGGTGAGTAGTTCTCGATTTCGGGTGCTTACGGGTCATAGTGTCCGCTGCGAAGCGGTCAAATATGACTCTGGTAAGGTACTGGGATTGTCCTCCACCACGCCGGTTCCTCTTCTTTGCGTGTTCGGTTTTCGCGAGCCCGAAAGCGGGAGGCAGAGGGTACCGCTGGTAAGGATCGGGGTCTTCGGCGTGCAAGACGCAGAAGTTGACATATCCGGGTGGGACTATGTCGCGTCTGATATCAAAGGAACCATCGTGGATGGCGGCAGCGGTAGCGCGGAATCGCTCGAGGTCAAGAGGAGTGAAGTTCATGGGTGGTCGTGGTTGATTAGCAGAGGGGCGTCTCGTCCGCCTTTTATGCATTTTCTTGCGTCGGGTTTTAGTTTCAGGGGAGGCGTTGGAGCCCGAGGGATGGAGGCGGGCTGCGCCATCCGTTGGCATCGCTGAGTTCCCTAGGTTCAGCAGGACCTGATCGATTATGTCGAGCGCCGCTTGACAACAGGTGGATCCATCGTCCGCGGACATTGAGAACAATGGTAGGTCCTGCGAAGGGCTTGTGCGGGTCGGCAGATCGTTGGCGGTCGCGATGTTGAGTGCCTCAAGGTACTGGGAGAATGCCTCGAGGTTGGTCACTTCGTGGTGAGGTAGCCAGACGGAGTCCCCGTTCGAGTACTCAACTAGGAATAGTGCATCAAGCGCCTTTCCATGATGGTCAGTAATCCGTTTTACTGATAAGTTTTCTACCTTCCCTAGTCCGACGAGTTGTTGTAGCTGTCTACCTGGGAATCGCCGATCGTCGTTAGGGACGTGGATTCGAAGCAGGCTTGCATGAAACGCCGGGTGAATACCGCGCTGTTTCAGTTCGGCTGGCAGGTCTAATAGGAATGTGTTGTTCCGGTAGTCTTCAGTGATTTTGTACGGGCCAATAAACTTTGGCGCTAGTTTCCGTGCGTGTCCTTTCGGAAGGGTGAGATTGGCGGTGGACAGGTACACCAGGTCACCTTTGACAAAAGGCACGTCTTTTCGTCTCCGGTTGGCCATGACTGTCTGCTTGACGCGGGCCGCTATGATTGAGTCGTGTGCTCGTAATATAGTGTCTTTCATTCGCTGGGCAAAGACACGAACACCAGGGAACTCTGAGTTTGTTTCCCAGATCATCGATCTAGGCGATCGTCCGTAGTTGAGCACGAAGGGTGTGAATCCAGTCGTCTCAGACCGGGCGGAGTTCATTGCAAACTCGATTGCTGGTAGTCTTGTTGCCCAGTCCTTCTGGTTTGAGGAGATGCATGAGCGGAGCATCTGAGTGATGGTACGGTTTGCTCGCTCGGTAATTCCGTCGGTCTGAGGGTGGAAGCTGGATGACATGCGGAGTTCGGAGTGGGTCAACTCATTTAGTTTAGTCCAGAAAGTGCTAGTGAACAATGAGTCTCGATCACTAATAATATTCCGCGGCATTCCGTGGAGCTTGTATACTCTATCAAACATGACTTCTGCGATGTCTTTGGCTCGATAGGTTTGTTTCGTTGGTACGAGGTGCACCATAACCGTTAGGTAATCAATGATGACCAGGATCATATCAAAACTACCGTTCAAGGTCTTTGATTCCGGTAAGGGTCCGACAAAGTCCATTCCGATTGTTTCCCAGGGGTAGGAAGGGACGTCGAGAGTCTCTAGTAATCCGTAGCTAGGGTGGTTGCTTGGTTTCGACGTTTGACATATGGTACAGGATCTACAGAATGCCTCAACATCTGAATTTATCCCTTTCCACCAGACATTGTCTCGGAGGTAATTGGTAGTCTTACTGGGTCCAAGATGTGCTAGGATTGAGTGTGCGTGTGAGATGATAATCTCACGTATGCGCCGATTTCCTAGGATGATGTCTGGGATACATAGTGTTTGGCGTCCTTTGTCCTTTAGGTATACCAAGCCACTATTGACTTCGAAGTTCTTATAATTCTTAGGTTGTTTAACGATGTCTGAGAAGAACTTATCCCGGTAGTATTGGTTCCGTATGTCCTCGCATATGTCTAATCCTGGCTCTGACATTGTGATCATATCAGGGAGTGTTGTATGTTCCTTATGTGGCGATGACTCTGCACTGTCACTTTCGTCGTGACGGCTGTCTGGTGCCTGGGTATCCACTGGTTCGGTGGTGTCATCATTAGCAGGTGAGTTATGTAAATGTTCGGTATTCCCACCCTCCAGTGATCGTGCTGGCTCCCCAGGCAGCTTCAGGATCACTCGTTTCGCGTTTGGGAAGGCAGCTCGAGCGCCAGATTCCCTACGGGTTGTTGCTCCTAGGAAGATAGGTGACCCAGTGTACAGGGGCACTGTTACGAGGTTTAGTAGTAGTTCGGATGGCGAGTGTTCCTCTTCAGCACTGACAAACTCGCTTGAGGCCCTCACTGTGCCTTTCGGTTCGTCTGAATAGATACGACTCAGTGCATCGGCGAGAACATTGGTCTTTCCTGGGACGTGCACTATTTCGAAGTCGAAATCAGCCAGGACTTCAAGCCATCGGGCCTGACGAGGTGACAACTTCCGTTGGGTACGAATCCACTCAAGTCCTTTGTGGTCAGTGAAGATGTGAAACCTCGTGCCTTGTAGTAGGTGTTGGAATCGCTTCAGCGACTCAACAATGGCTAACAATTCTTGTTCATGTACGGGATAGTTTTGCTGCGCAGAATTGAACTTCCCCGACCAAAATGCTACGATATTTCCATTCTCTAGGTCTTCCCCCTGCCACAGGACCCCGCTTCCACCTGTCAGACATGCATCGCATGTAAGGTTGATGGGTAAGTGTCCTGCGGAGCAGTCGATGGTCTTTCGGCTCACATCTCGGTGTCGATGAACTAATTCTTTCACTAGATCGAAAGCTCGCTGCTCCGTAAAGGACCAACGCCATGATACGTTTGGTGCGGCCAACTTATGTAAGTGCCCAAGAGGGATTCTGACTCCTTCGCACCCAGGTGCTAGGTACCCGACCGCACCAATAAATCCAGCAAGTAAGTCCTTATTTGTTGGGGTTTTCCAATTCACGATCTTATCTACTTTGTCAGGGTCCATGCGGATTCCGTTATGGTCAATGACGTGCCCGAGAATTCGTAGTTCATCCATGAAGAATTGTAGTTTGTGCTCACTTAGGTAAAACTTGTGTTTTCGCAAGGTATCAATCACAATCTTGACATGTTTGACGTGATCCTTGGGGGTGTCAGAGTAGATCACAATGTCATCAAGGTAAACATCCATGAAGACACCAATGTGCGAAGCAAAAATATGGTTCATTAGGGATTGGTATGTAGCACCAGCGTTGCAATCGCCGATCTGCATGACATGGCTGATCATTGTCCCATCAGGCGTGGTAAACAAAGTTTTAGGAACATCATCAGGGTGGACACGTATTTGTTCGTATGCGTCCTTTCCATCGAGTAGCGTCCGGTAAGGGTGTGATACGACATTTCGGAGGATAGCCTCCATATCTGGCAATGGCGAAGCCAATTTCCTAGTGTTGGCATTGCGTTCGCGCGTGTCAATCACCGTCCTCAGTCGTAGTGTGCCATCTTTAGTAGCTTTCTTTAGCATTAACATGGGGATGGCATTGGTCCCACTACTGAATTCCCAACGTGCAGTCCGAATATAATCATCACGCTTTGCACGCCAGAGGGGCTTCAGAGGCTCAGGGCACCGAGACGGTCGCCATGAGTACACTTTATTCTCGTCTATTAATGGTATGACATGGTTGATGTCTCGTAGAGGGGGTAGAGGCGTCTCAATGGCCTCTTTGCAAATGTCTTTGGCATATGCCTTCAACTCCCCCCGCAGCTTATCTTTCTCATCGGCTAGAATTTCTGCCGCCCGAGACTCTAACGCGATCGTTTGAGTCCCTTGAATAGGCAATGAGGTGTTGCTTCGTACCGTTACTTGTGCCGGATTAAATCCCAGCAAGATCTTGTGCTGGAATAGGAATGGCATTCCAAGAATCAGGTCGTAGGAGTCCAGGTTGGCAACGTCAAGAGTCCGCTGTTCATGGATATGTTGATATGACAACTGGGGCGAGGTGGTCGCTTTCACCTTGCTGCGAGACCCCGAGACAGCGAGCTGAAGGTTCAGAGGCTTGTCAAGGATGTCGAGTGGCAGTTGAAGTTGGTCGACGAGAGTGGTAGATGCAAAGTCGGATAGCGATCCAGAGTCGAGCAGGGCTCGACATGGCTTGTCATTGATACGTACAATAATTATGATCGGCTTTGGGAGTAGTCGAGTGAGTCCCTTCATTCGGGCAGCGCTGCGTTCAATTGTATGGACTCCAAGGGGATGACTGGACTCCTCTTCTTCGTCAGGGCTCACAGCTGTGCAGAGCGCGAAGAGGCCTAGTTCTGTCCCTTCTTCAATCGCGGCTAATCGGGCTTCGGCGGCGGACATTCCTACCGAGTTGAGAAGCAGGCGTTGGTTGCTTCGTTTGTCCTTGGTCTGCCAACGCTTGGGACAGTTGCGTTCAATATGGTCAGTCCCTTCGCAGTTGAAGCATCTGCCTTCCTGCCGCAGGCGTCGCTTGCGCTCTTTATCAATCGTTTTGCCATTGTCGTGCTGGGGCTTTGGGCTTGTCTGTTTGGGGTTCTGAGCAGTTGCGTGGGCACCAGTCGTGGATGTAGTAGGTCGAGTAGCGGCCGTACTGAGTTGGCCGGTGCTCTGTTGCTGGTGACTGCGTTCACGTGACGATTGCGGTCTACGATGACGATCCTCATCGATGACGCGCTTTGCCTTCTCGTAGCGCACGCACTCGGATTCAAGGGTGATCACGGAGATGGTAGTCGCGTCGTACCCATTCTTGGTGAGTTCTGCGCGCAAGTAAGGCTGACAACGTCTCCAAAATGCCAGGACGACATCGCGATCGCCAATGTCACCAACTGTGTCGGCGATCTCTTGGAGTTTCCTCAAGAAGTCCAACACAGATCGGCCGTCCTGTCTGCAAGCGTCGAATTTATCGCGTTGTTGCATCCGGAAGTCGGCCGGGAATACATAATCGAATAGTCCTTCAAAGAAAGTGGTGAGTGTGTATCTTTTCTTTAGATCTAACACATCCCTTTCATAGAAACGGTATGCCCGTCCATCAAGGTACTTGCCCGCAAGACGGATGCTCTTCTTCCGATCGAGGCGAGCACGCTTAGCCCAGTCGCGCAACTCGCGGCACCATTTCTTGAACAGTCCGACTTGGATTTCGCCACGGTAAGTGAATGGTGGGTCTTCTTTTAAGAATGACTGCTGATATTTCATCTTGTTCAGTTTAGCCCTGTAACGGCGCTTTTTCTCGCGCTTTCGTGCCTTTGTTTGGTCCGAGTCGTTTGTGAAGACTGTAGAGGGTTCTTCCTCGAAGAAATCTGATCCGAACGAAGAGTCATCGCCCGAGGACGAGCTGTCAGACGTCGTGCCATCACTAGAAGAGTCCGAGGACGGATCTGGCGCGATGGGCCTTCTGGGGGGTAAGTTATTCAGCCGCTCGCCTTGCCTAGTCGTAGTCGAACTTGACGAGCTATGGTTGTTTCCAGGATCGCCTCGCATTGCACGCAGCACCGTGCTTTCTCGCGGGAATACTGACGAAGCTCGAGCAATGGAAGTCGCATCTCTCTGCAGTGTCCTTGTAGATTTGCGGATTCCTTTATTTCTGCCATCCATATTCTGTGACTTGACTGATGCTCTTTCCAGAACACTGATCGCGTTTCCGAGCGACTCAGAGCGTTCCTCTGATGTTCCTGGTTCGTACACATGGTTCACGACATCTGTCTCGATGCTAACCTTGGGGACCGATCCCTTTTGTTCAGCAGTCAATCCTGACGGTCCAGGCCTCCAAGTTTCACGCCTGTTCCGTCGTTTCAACGAGTCGATAATCGCTTGTTGTTCACGTATCAAGGCCTCGGCACTGTCAAGCTGCTCGACCAGCCCGGCTTGTCTCAATTGCCTTATCACATCATCAGGTGTATTTCTTTCGTCTGCGTTCGCGGCGTGAGAGCCTTGGATGCTCATGATTTCAGTTCGCGCGCCTATGGTAGTGCTAGGAGTGGGGGCCCGCCACTTTTCCTTTTCATTCTTGGTAAGTCGTGGTTCATTATCAACGGAGACTGGCTGACTTGGCTTCGTGCCTTTATTCATTCCTTCCGCAGGCTTGGTTGTCGACGTTCCATACCAATGCGGCAAGGCTTCTTTCAAGTCTCTGTTGTTCTCAACGAGGTCCGACCAGATCGGCTTAGGAGTAGGCTTACTTTCCTCTTTATTCACGAGGTGGTCATCTGTGGCGTCTCGCATCCATGCAGGCCAACGGTTCTTATCAAATATCACTGAGGTTCGTACTAACGATACAGTACTTGGCGCGGGCGAACGCGGTTTGATGAAACCATCGCCATCGTGCGCATTATTACCCTTTCCAGTGTCAACTGGGGGGTCTGGGGTACAGCCTTGCGGCTCATTCCCTAGCTCGCGGACTGGCTGCTCGACTGCATTCTGCACGTCGTTCACACCAACCCCGGGGTTACCAAGGTCAGTGCGGCCTAATGGGGAGTCATTCCCGGTTGTCCTAACGAACCCATAGGGCTCGTGAGCTAATGGTGTGTTCGGCCTAGTAGGCACATCAAACTGGTAGTCTGGACCGCGGGTTATCCCTCCGAATTGGAGCGGGCTTTCTCGGTCTGGCTCGATTGCCCAAAAACGGCGACGAATCTCGTCGTTGATGGCGCTGGGGTTAAAAGGAGAAGACATCAGTAAACTTTGGACGAAGCTGCCTCGTACCTGGGTGATCAAGCCGAGTAACGAGTGGGCGACGTCACGGACGTAGAACGGGTAACGGGTGTTTACGAGGTTATAGAAGAAGCAGAGTTTTTCGTGAGGTAGTTCAAAATATGTGACGGAAGTCGGAAGAGTTCAGCCACACGGTAGTCTTTTCTTGTTAGAGGATTCCTTAGTTCGCTCAGGAAGAACTGGCCAAGAAACTCTGTAAGAGGTCGACTGGGGAATACATCGAATATTCTACGTCCTTAAGTACTTTCTACGTGCGGCGGGAGAATAAACGAGTAACTAAAAAGGGAAGAACAAAGAAGCAAGAAAAAGAGTAAGTAAATCCGAGGCGTTAAAATTCGTAAGTCGTTACAGCGAGGGTCTTGTCAGCCACTCGTGCGGCTGCGTCTTCTGGCTTCGTCTCCGTGTGTCTCCCCACCCGGATCCATCCAGCAAGGGCAATGTCGAGCGATAATTTATACCCCATACCCATCGCATCCCGTCTTGTCGAGGGACGCGCGCTCCAGCAAGACGTCTGGTCTGTCTTCAAGTCAGTGCGCCTGATTCTCCCTTTCTCCCTCCCTCGTTCATCTTATCCCAAGCGCTATAAACCTCCCTCATGACTGCATCAACCTTGGTCAAGGATACATGAACTTCTCCCCACCCACCTGGGTCACCGATGCTGCAAATGCCGCCCTCAAAACCGTCTTACCCAATCACTACTCCCATCCCAAAGGTCGCATACGCTTGCGCAACGCAATAAAAGCTTTCTATGAGGGTTCCTTTAATAGATCCCTTGACGTGGAAACAGAAATACTGGTCACCAGTGGTGCAAATCAAGGTCCTTCATCCTTCATCTCTAATCTACCTCGGCTCATGTCCTCATAAGGCCAGTATTCCGTTTTCACCGCTTTTTTGGATCATGGGGACGAAGTCATCATGTTCGAACCTTTCTTCGACCAGTATCTCGCCTCCGTGATCTTCAATGGGGGAAAACCCGTCTATGTTCCCTTTCATCCTAACCTAGATGGTGATAAGCCTTCCAGTGCAGATTGGACAATAGATTTCGACGAATTACGGTACGTAGACGCCTTCGCCTTATCAACCAATTATATCATAGCAAGTGTAGCCGCGCTATTACTCCTCGGACAAAGATGATCATAGTGAACACACCACACAATCCTGTCGGTAAAATATTTACCAAAGACGAACTTGAGAAAATAGCGGCTCTCGCGAAAGAGTTCAATTTACTTGTCATGGCAGACGAAGTGGTATATTACATATTTCACGCATGTAGCCATCAATCTCATTTACCTTCGCAGTATGATTGTCTCGTCTATGATGGCAAGGAACATATCCGCATTGCCAACCTTCCTGGCATGTGGGACAGGACCGTGACAGTCATGTCAGCCGGCAGTAAGTGCAAAAGTATTTCGGTAAATTCATCTTGCTGATACCTTTCGGTCAGAGGCATTTGCTGCCACAGGGTGGCGTGTTGGCTGGCTTATTGGCCCCCTCTCCATCATTGGACCCACCCTTGCTGCCAGCACGCGTATCGTTTTTTGCTCCAACTCGCCTCTTCAAGAAGCTGCAGCCGCAGGTCTCGAAGAAGCAAGAACCCGCGGCTTTTTCGAACAACAGCTCAGGGAATACCAAGAAAGGCGTGACGTTCTTTTGGCCGCCTTCGATAAACTTGGTTTAAAGTACAGCCTTCCGGAAGGCTCTTACTTTGTTCTAGTGGTAATTCTACCCTTGTGTGATCCTGGTGTCACATAACAATATCATGTAGGATATCTCTCGGGTCAAAATCCCGGATGATTACCCATTCCCTCCATCGATAAAAAACCGTGCGAGGGACTTCAAGTAGGTTCGCCCCTTCAAAGCATTGTGAGGTGGCTAACCGTTGTAGGGCATCCTGGTTTATCGCTGTGGAGGTTGGAGTGTCATCCATTCCAGTGAGCGATGTGAGTTTTGTCTTATGACTTTTCGCCTCAGAGTGTCCAACTAAACACTGGAAAGTTCTATTGCGAGGAGCACTGCCACATCGGCGAAAATTATGCCCGCTTTGCCTTTTGCAAAGATGTCGATACACTTAGGCAGGCCGGTGAACGCTTACAGAGGCTGGCCAGATATCTCTCCTAGAGGAGCATTCCTGGGGCTAGTGCTTTTCCGCGCCTCATCCCAAGCATGTATGTGGTTTATATGGAGTGATAGAGTTTGTAAAGAATCAGTTGTATCCGAGTCTATCGACAATGCGAGACAAGACATCGCTATGGGAACCATGTATGAGATCATAGTATGCAGGGTTGCTGACAGCCCGCCTCGCTGCAAAGGTAAATGATAATACCTCAATAGCATCCTGTTTGCTGCGCACTGTCCCCTCTTCCGTCTTCTTCCTGTACCACTCAGTCAAGAGCCCGGTCTCCAGCAGTTGCGACTCCAGCGGCAGACCGTCATCATTGAGGAATTTAATGAATCTCTCTCCATCCTCAACAGGGCAAAACAAAGCGAAATGGCTTGGCTCAGACTGTCGGACGGCCTGGCTTTGCATCTGTACCACTTCTAAAAGTGTATAGTCCTTGAGTCGGCGCTCCGACATGGAAGGGTCCGCTTCGATGTATTGCGTGCCCAAAATAACCACTGCACCTGCTTTGACAGGCAAGTTCCAGGCCGCTTCACGGGCGACTACAAGAACACGGATCAGACTCGTAGCAAACAACTCGAGGAGAACTTGTTGAGCTGCTATTGATGTCCGCTTGTGAATAATACCAACACCACGTGAGGCAAAATTTGCAAGCACATACTCCTGGAGGTTCGCCATACGACTTTCTGCTTCGAATGCAGAGGCGGACTCGGGAAGGAATCCAGTTTCAGTTAGGGAGTAGAGATTGTGCTGTGTAATCAACTCCTGTGCGACAAGTTGACAGTGCCCACGTGACGGTACCACCACAATGGCAGACGTAGTAGAGAGGCCGAGTCCCATGGCCGCATAGGCAGGCTTCGCCAATGCCTTGAACATGGATTCCGAGAGGGACAACGTATAAGTCTGGACAGAACATGTCATGGGTTGTTCGCGGTCCTTGGGTAGGAAGCTGTGGAGGTGCTCTGGTTTCACGCCCAACCAGGACGCAAGGTCTGTGGGGTCGTTAAGTGATCGAGAAAGCCCAAAGTATCTACACGGCGAATATTGGGTCGCATGTCTCAGCAGCGACACCGCAAGTTCATAGGTGTCATCCAGATACTCCAAACTCTCGCATAAAACGAGGGCAGGAGAACTTGCTCCTTCTATGGTGTGTGCAATCCGCATGGCGTTTAGGAGAACGGCAGTAGTAACAACCCGGATCGCCTTGCTCCTTGGAGGACTGAAAACCATGTTTTCTCTGGGACGTTCTACTGAAATGCCACAAATGATAGCTCTAGAACGCAATTCCGATAGAGTACTTGTTGCCGCGGTTTTGTTTGGAACAACGACAAGCATGAAAATCGGTGTCCGCCACCGAAGGAGAGTTGACCTTACAGGATCGATCGCTTAATTCTTGGTGCGCGAAGTATTGACCTTGGGACTTACCAGATTGTTAAATGTGCCAAGAATGATTTCCCAGACCCCACCGGCGCAGCAACCAGGACATTGGCCGAGGTGCTGACAGCACTCCAAAAAATCTGCGTCTGGATGGCATTAAGTGAATTGAAGTGGGCTGAGCGGTATAAGTCTTGTAAAGTTGGAAGGGGGATCGAAGACAAAGGGAGAAATCCGACATCCTGGCGTTGCGCGTGCTGATTAAAGGCTATAGGCATGTGTAAGTTGTCCACCGGCACGTCGAGTTCACTGTCCGCGCCTAACCATCTGTCTGAAATAAGGCGAATTGTCATGGACGATAAGGTCTTGCCCAACAAGGAAATGACGAAGTTGACATTCAATTTTTTTACAGACTCCCGCAGGCTGATGTATTTAATTTGAAGAATGGTTTTATCGCATTGGTCTTCGATCCATAACCAAAATGGCTCCGCAGGACTATGGATTCGGGAATTCCAGACGAAGGCCCTTGTCACTAACACGACGATCTTCAATATGTCAGACCCCAATGGACGGAGAGAAACGGAGAGCTCCAGGGACGGGAATTGTCTTGCTGCAGTTAGGAGGGCCTGACCCTGATGTTCATTCAATCTAATGAGCTCTCCCAGTTCAGCAGCGGTCATGGACCCAAGTTCACTAGGGGAATATTCTGCTCCACAATTTGCAAGGCCATAAATGATTTCCTTTTTCAGAGGGAATTGCTTCATCGGCTCATCGAAAGGCCAAATGCGTTTTTCCACAGCTTTGCTCATACCCCCAAGAACCGCCGCCGTACCCGCCCACTTGCGGCTGATTGCCAGTTCCAGAAGAGCTCGTATAATACGACCACCATTTTGTGCAACGTATGCGCTGTCGGATGCCAAGGCAAAATCATAGATGGGGAATCCGGATATATGTGCTTGGAGAAGAATGTTCACTTTTCCCTGGCTCGTGTCCACTCCTCCCTGGGAACTCCCCGGTAAGACGAAAAGAGACAGAGCAAGTACTGACATACATAAACCTCACAGGGGACACTTGCCATCAATTGCTCAAGTTCCTTGACTTCGGATTCCCTTATCTGGATCTGATCAAACTTTGCGCCTCCGTTAGATCTTGAAGTCAGTTGTTAGGCATGCGTACGTACTTCAGTGCTTGTGCTCAACACACGGAGTACATCAGCCTCAGACATCTCGGGTTTGAAGATCGGGCCCCAAGCTTCGATAGTTTGGTGGCGAATATAATATTTCGCCGCTATACGCCCCCCATCCTTGATTGTAAACGCTGCCAGACCATCCTGCTCGCTGAAGTCAACCATTTCGAGTTTCGCCAATTGTCTCGCTGCGGTCGTAATGAGTTTGTGCCGTTTTTCGATGAGTGCCGCACTGTTAGCCACCATTTCTCGGGACAATCCTACAACTCATGTGAGTTACTCTACACAGAGATGCTGAAGACTACGAACCATACTGGAAAGGACTCTTTTTCATCCGTACGAAGAGGTATGTATACCCAAGCCATCGAATGCCATCGTCGACACTAGAAACAGTCCCAAGGGCTATCTCGGCGTTAAGAGCATCCGTCATTCCTGATAAGAACCTGCGAAACTAAGCACGTAAATTGCTGCGTAGGCTAGTCAAACGAACTTTGATTCGATTGGAACCTACGAGGGCACTCAACAAAGAACTCTCCTACTACTGAGAAAAGACTTACCTGCGAAATCACAGCCTCTAGATAATGCGTGAGCTTGTCTTCTGTGGTACAAATGTAGCCTTCTCCGCTTGTCTCTAATCCGGGACGACCGGCACGTCCAAACACCTGTAGGACATCAAGAACAGAGAGATCGACAAAGGATCCCTTTGCACTATCGTAGATCTGTGTGCCTTTAATGATGACTGCACAGCCCGTCAGCATTTGCAGTGGCCCCTACTTTGTCACTGACCAGCGTGAGCGGGCAAGTTGACTCCCCAAGCGAGGGTTGCAGTGCAGCATAGTACCTGACATAGTATGCCACATCAGATCGCGCATAGCCCAGAAATGAGGTACCTTTATAACTCTAGCTCGAAACAGTGCTTCGGCCAAATTACGGTCAGACCGTAACATGCCTGCATGATGAATACCAAAGCCATAATCAAACAGCTGCTTCATCTCCTTGTTGCGGGACTCCCCGATGTCTCTACGATAAAGGCGCCACTGAGGGTGGTCTTCGCAGCTGTAATCTGGGAGCGTTCCTTCTGCAGTGGCCGCATCCTTCAGAGAAAATGCAGCGTTGACAGTGTCCTTGCGGGCATGCACGAAGACCATGACTTGGTGGCCTTGCTTAACCAATTCAGAGACCTTCTCAAAGGTAACTCTATCCAGATTTCTCTTCGACTGGACACTCCCTGGTTTACCCCTAACACCTATGAAATGCTGCTCTAATGGAATAGGCCGGAAGGACGAATCGAAATAGAAAAGGCCCGTGTACCGAGAAACACTGGGAAGAGATAAAATTGTCTGGAAAATCAGTATGAAATAGGTGGAACGGACCTCAAGAAGTCTGCGACATCAATATAATTTGGCAGAGTAGCACTCAAACCCACTATGCGAATTACCGACTGACTGGATTCTGCCTTGGAAGGATGAAATACCGAATGCTATGTAGGTAAAAGAATGCACATACCTGTCGCAGAGTGCGAGCAACTATAGCCTCAATGACGGCGCCACGATCTTCGTTGAGCAGATGGATCTCATCAATGATCAGAAGCTTGAGTTTCTGTAGTGAAAAATAACGTTGCAGTGTGAAGCGTCAGAAAAAGAGATTATGCGCACCGAACTGAGTTCGCCTTCTCCCACTGGCTTTCGAGTGACTACATCCCACTTTTCGGGAGTTGTGACAATGATTTGGGTCTCTGCAACTTCCGCCCTTGTGAGTTGCATGTCACCTGAACGAATGTTAGAAAGTGAAAGTTTGGTCTCGAAGCTTAGTGCACACCAGTAAGCTCCCTAACTTTGACTGAAAGCCATTTTAGGCGTTTGCCTAATTTCTGGGTTATTTCCGAGGCCAAGGCTTTCATGGGGGCACTGATTCAACTTCCTAAATACGTGAAAAAAAGTCCGTGCATGTTACTTACACGTAGATAATCTTGAATCTGTCACAATCGATTGATGCAGCTACAGGTGATCCCGAAGTAGTAGTGTGCCTTCTGTGTTGATCCAAAACCCTCAAAATTGTCAGCATTGCCACATCTGTTTTTCCCTGAGTTGGGGAAGTATTAGGATGATCCTGTCATCTAGCTGAACAAATCTCACAGCACCAGTAGGGGCTTGAGACCAGCCATGTCAGGAAACGAAAGTGTAACAGATAACAGCACTCACCACAAATAAGAATATTCTCATTGGATTTGTACGCGGTAGGATAGACAATGGATTGGACCCTATTTAAGTGCGTGTATCCCTACAAGACCGTGTCAGACATCGAAGGCATGAGTCAAACAGAGCCTACTGGAAACGATCCTTTTGCCAACTCGTCCAAATCAGAGACAGAAACTAGGCGCTCTGAGGGCCGCGGTAGGACCGATTTCGCTGGTGGGACGATCACCTCTAAGTAATCCTGTGAGAAAGCATAAGTGAAATGCGACAACAAGCTCAAAAAACTTACCTCGTAATCGTGTCGGGTGGTCCCGATTGGGAGCGAATACTTAGTACCAAACTGCGATAAAATACCTCCGCCAGTATTGGTCCGAGAGGTATAGACATGAGGTAAAACCTCCGAAGTAACACCCTACTGATGTTCAGATACTACCGAACACACGGAAAGATTGCTTACGGGAGTCCCAGTGAACAGAGGTCGAGAGGCGTTCACTCTCAATGTCTCTTCGATTCGAAGGCGTGCATTTTCTGGCGAAAGAATGGACGAACCGCTTCCTGGCACAATATCAGATAATCGACCGGGTGTACAAAAGAAACCGTCAATGGAGGCTGGAGGACGAGAGATATTTCCAGTTTCTTCCGAGTGTAAATAACCGATGAGCTGTTGACTTGAGTGCTATGCATCGAAAGTGTCCCAAATTCAACTGACATGCTGAGATACCAACGTTCGCAATTGAACGAGCTCCATCCCCGATTCTATATCCTCAAGGCCCGTGAGTTCGATCACTTCATTTGAGATTTCATCATTTGCACGCGAGCTGGTAAGGAGCTGAACAAGTGCAAAGATGCGATCAGAGTCAAGTTTACTGCTTAAAGAAACTTAACGAATTTAATTGCGCATCGTTGAGGTGTGGGCTTGCCTGAGTATCCTCTGCACCACAGGGTGGACGAGTTGCGTAGTCGAAACAGCACAAAACACATCTACAACAGAGTCCCAAGGAACTGTGTCGTCAGAACCTTGTTCGAGCAGACTAACTACGCTGTCAGCCCTATGACTATGCAAAGTTCCAAAATATGCTGTTAGCAACAGCAAAGGGGCTGAACGGGACATATTATGATGCACCTGATCCATTTGTCAAGCAAAGATTTGGATTCAATGCTGCTGACTTCTCTGGAAGATGAAGTCAGGTCATCGAGGTGTTCCGCAAAAGCAATCATATCGGCCTCTATCTTGTTCGTGAATATGCTTTGAAGTAGTTAAGTCCTTGTCTATATGATGTGTTGTTTGGAACAGCAATTGATCAGGCCTTCAACAGCTTCAGGAATCAAGAGCTTATCTAAAGCTTGCAGGTCGACTGCTGTGTAAATTTGTGACCAAACGACGCTCGGGTTCAATTACATCAAAGTTAAATAGTATGACGGAGCCAACTGGCTGACGTGAGGGGGTTCAAAACGTTCAACGTTCAAAATTTATGTAAAGTGAACACCGTGTACCAGGTGACCAGAAGGCTCCTCGCCAACTCCAACCTGGCCGACACTAAACGAAGTCACGCGAGTCCGTTTTGCGGGAGACTAGTCTCAGAATCGTGGCAAGCATTACAATCCACTGGACCTGCATGACAAGACATTGAACAGGTCCACCTACGAACAATATTAACGGTGCGGAGAGATTCCTGGCACCTCTGCGGAATTCATAAATCGGTCCGAGTAAGAACGGGAGCTTGATCAAATAATACAGAGGACGGAAGGAAGCGATGGGACATCGGCTCAAGAAAGCATTTCAGTGGAAGATGAAGGCCAACGTTCGGGCAAGCGACCATCGGCATCATTCCCAACATGTTCCCGGAAGTACTGTATGCCTCGGTCAGACTAAAGATGCTTTACCTTGGGCTATGCGTTTAGTTATCCGCGCTTCCGCTGCAAATGGGATGGAGTATTTCATGATGTTGATCACTTGTTGGTTGTGTTGGACAGCACATAATAATGGTTCGACATACTTACCGATCTGGCGAGCATGTATGAAACAATACTTGGATCACCTTGCATTCGTGTCTAAGTAGGGTACTGATTCCTTTACAGTTTTTACTGTCTTGATCATTTTCATCGCGTCCACTGGTGGGTACGGTAATAACCTACATGGTCATGTGCCTTAGGCCCTGAGCAGTTCAATGGTTTTCGCATTGGCATACCGTATGAAGGTCTCTTACCCATCAGGGTATCCCTAAGACTTTGCTGAAGCCCAGAAGCCAATCACAGTCTCGGGATTAACGAGCACAAGTATCACCTCAAGAAGGACAGTCAGACTGCTAGCATTATACGCGAGAGAGTAAATCTACATACATCACCCTGCGAATTCAAGGCTGCTTGCATGAGATAGTTAATGATGTTTTGGGTGTGCATCCTTGGAAAGATTTCGTGAAGCGAACGCAGCTTCAGTTACTCTTCTTTTCCCTGATTCAACTACAGCAGTGTTGGGACTGCAGGGGACACCAGTATTTGTATTTAAGGGACCTAGTCGATGGAGTGGCCAGACAATGTAACACGGCTTCGCTTCGACTAGTGCTAAGGGTATCTATTGAGGATTAGACATCGTTCGTATTGTCGGGGCCGACACTCACGGGGCCAAAGCTATTGCTGTCCAAACTGCGGAAAGGTTGGTCACCTCGAAAGAACGTCAGTCCACCGAAACGCCACGAAGAAAAGCCTCTCACCTTCAACCCATAGGTGTCCCTCCGGAACGATGACTTCATTGAGTGGGTACGGCGGCAAGGTTTTTATGGTGTCGCCGGCGATAGCAACCACCCTTTTGACGAGTGTCTTCTTTGCATCGGCTGGGTTCCTTCGCACCCGAAGTTAGTGTCAGTAAGTTATAGACAGCTAGAAATGCAAATCGAGCACTTAAGAGAGATGATGTCACCCTTCGAGATTGAGCTTCCGGAACTGACTGACGAGCGATCAAATATGACAACGTCGTTCCAAGTGGACGTGTCGGGATTGAGAGTAGGCTGGCTAGCGAGCCGCTGATTATAACGTGCGTTCCTTTGAAAATGGAGCGAACTGACCTGCATGCTTCTACCCCGAACAGTCTTCAGCGTGTAGAAGTATTGTGTGAATGCTAGGCCAAGCGGAGACCAATACAAAACCTGAAGTGCCCGTTTCATGGAGGACATGGTGACTGGATTCAGGCAAAACGTGCTGGTCGGACGCAGTCGATAATTCGGACCTCTCACTAGGCGGCCTGGTAAGGCACTGGCCCCTGATTACATAATTGAGCGCTGGTGCATCTGTTTTTGCTGCACAATGACAAGATCTATGCTCCACCAACACGAAGTGCGAAATCGATACATTTACTGTACAAAGTTGGGATGGCGAGTTTCAAGGGTACAGGTCCGGCCTGCATTTCTTGCTATTCAAGACAGCGGCATGAGGCTTACTCTCTACACATTCAGTTCCACCATTTCAGCTTGGGCAAGCACACCTTGGAATTCAGCATCTGCCAGTGCAGGATCGACCCATTCCCGTAAGAACCTGTCTACCTGTTCGGGTGCACGCCCGATGAATGTCGCAGGATCCAACAGACGCTCGAGATCATCTTTGATGGGATTGAAATAGGCATCTCCCCTCACTCGTTCGATGAGGTCATTTTCGAGTCCAAGCTGTTTCACCTGGTGTGCGGCTTCGTGCGAAAGAATCTGTATGGCCATCAGCAACGAGTCACTGCATACATAAATGGGAACAACCCACTCGAATACGCTCATGGGCCTCTTGTCGATCACCGCCCTTTTTCACCAGCGCCATAATCAAGTTCTCAGTCGCCATGAACGGAAGTTCTTGTGAAATATGTCGCTGTATCACTTTGGGGTATACAACGAGTCCTTCGGAGACATTGCGCAGCGTCGACAGCACAATATCAGCAGAGAGAAACGCTTCGGGGAGCACCACCCTTCGGTTCGCGCTGCACAATGGTCAGCTTGGCGTTAAAATGATATTGGAATGTGCGCCTACCTGTCGTCCAACGTGCGCTCGAACCATTGTACACTTGCCGTTCCAAGTGCATTCTGATGCCACGTCATTAACAGTCTAGATAAGCTACAAACCCTCTCGCAGCGCATCGGATTCCGTTTGTATGCCATTGCAGAGGACCCGATCTGAGTCGACTCGAATGGTTCTTCGATTTCCTAGTACTCCCTTGGTTAGCATGGACGCCCATCCGCCACTGCTTGAGGCATGTACGCACCTTGAGATTAGCCAGTAATCGCAGATCAGTCGCGATCTTGTGTGCCGTCGCACCCAATGATGCGAGCGGAGCCAACACGTCGATGTCGATCTTGCGCGAGTAGGTCTGTCCAGTGACAGGGTATGCATATTCGAATCCAGATAGCTCTGTTACCAGTTCATCCAGTTTCTCGACTTTATCGTGGTCCCCGTCGAACAAAGCCAAGAAACTGGCCTGTGTACCAGTTGTTCCTTTGACACCCCGGAATCCAAGATCATCGCGTGCGCGTTTGATGTTGCGCAGGTCCCATAGCAGGTCCTGTGTGTATGTTGCATCTCCGGGTCATGCATACACTCCTGAAGGGGAGAAAGGACGCACCTGTATCCACAGTGTCGCGCGTTTTCCGACAGTCGTAAGTTGAGCAGGCTGGAAATGGGTGAAGCCTAATGTGGGGAGGGCTCTATATTCAGCAGCAAACACAGCCAGACGCGAGATGAGCACTGCGAGCGACTTGAGGATATATGTGAGTCCCGTGCGGAGAAATATAAGATCGGCATTGCTGCACCCCAGATGCTCAGCGTCGCATAAGCCATTCTCGACAAAACAGAGACTTACTCTGTCACATAGCACGATGTCGCGCCCAGACTGGATAGCATCCATATGTCATTATATTGATAAGAGGGGGTGATGACGTACTGGATGATGCCTGCTGCAGCAGGAGCAACCTGTCCAAATGTATGGACATGGGCCATCACATCATGTCTCCTTTTTTTCTCCTCTTCTTCTGCAATACCAATTTGCTCTGGTGTGAGGTCCTGGCACGACGTAAATCAGCACATCATAGAGGGAGGTGAGGGAATGGAAATGGCGTACTAGGTTAACGCGCATCTGCTCGATGGCTTCGTCTGTGATGGGAAGTCCGAGTTCTTTTTCTGCGAGAGCAAGGTTCAGCCAGAGTTTTCTCCACGTCCTGAATCGATTCTGGGCGTCGCTGTCAGTCCCCGTCCCATCCCGAGCCATGCACATACAGCAGTGGAGAAGAGAGATGCCATTTCCTTGCTGGCATATCGACTGTGCTCGTGTTGTTAGTGTATTCCCTGCGTGAGTGAGATCTTTACCTTGAAAGCGGCGACTGGTATCTGTCCATCTCCATCCCTTTTGTGTGGTTTTCGACAAGAGCAGAACTCCGGCACTGTTCGGAATTACCTAGGGGGAAGTCGTATGATCTCAGATCTGTTGATTATCGGGTCGGAAGCTGAAAGATAAAGAATATCCAGATTTCTATGTTTCAACAAAGCTTCAAGCTTATTTTTCCTTTCGTATACATTGCAAATGGTGACAGTTGCTTGGGGGAGACACGAGAGACAGCACATCCTCGGCCAAACACGACTATGTACATATCAACTAGCTAGTATATAACGAAGAATTCACCTTCCTTGTCAGTACCTGAAGTTCTACATATCGAGAATGACCTCCGTTGCCAAGTTACTCCCTAATGCACGTATGCAACTAGTTATCACTCGCCGGGCGTGCTCGTCTTTCCAATATGGGGTCATCTGTCAGGTTCATGAGCACTGACAGGGGGTCATATGCCGAAAAGGGGTGTTCACCAGCACCGGTACTAAGGTTACCGTGTTTCCTGAAACCGAGGAGATGGACATAACACCATCCGCTAGTTCTTCTGCATTCAACTCGCTAGGATTTGCTGTCGAATGCATTAGACAAATTGCCACACATCAAGACCAACGGCATACCATTTTCAGAACCAGCCGGAGCCCTTAACGAATGCCCAGGGTGTGCAAAAGTGGCATAATGGTACTTGTCCAATAAAGTTGTACAGACTTCCAAAGGGTGCCATGTATACTCCTCCTGATTAGTATCCCTGCCGCATGAGATGGACACTCATGGCATTTGCAATACAAATAAGTGCTCACTGGGTCAGCAAGATAGGACGGTGAGTAATCGCCCTTATATTTCATTTTTGTGCATGTGTGTATATAAAACCCTTACAAGATAAAGTCAAGTAGGAAGGAAGACCGGGGCGATGAACGCATACCCATATACAGTGCGGTCATCGAAGATGCTCCTGCATCATGTATCTCTTGCGCGAGCGAAGCCTCTCGAAGTGCACTGATCTGATTAACACAAATTAGTCCGTTCGAAAGTAGCCAGTAACGTGAACGCCAAAGGCCGTACCTTGCCCAACGAATACCTCTCCCATTTTTGGTTATACATGAAATATACACTGGACACACATCCTGGCAAAATATCAATTACGCCGACGGCGATAAGCTCGCCATCCAGTCTGTAAATTTGATGGTATGAACCATAATGTGTCGGGAGATGGACGGGAGGTCTAGTGGAATACGGGATGGGTTCTTCCTTCCACAGAGTTAAAGGAGCTACTGGTTCTAGCTTTAAACACCTTTGCTTACTATTAATGGTGTTTTCACGAGAAAGCGATTGAAACCCATCGGTGTGTTGTCATAGTCGTGATGGATCTGCTCCTGATATGTCACGTAAAGGGTGTACTTCTCCTTAGTGTATGATGAACGTTCGAGTGTCGTCTGATTTGGATCAGCGAACTGACATAGAACCCCGTTGCTGTTCCATACCTCAAATTTATGGCACGGCTCTTCGTTCTCTGGGAGAAAAGCCTTCTCAGATTCGTGAATAGTTGACGCGAGACAGAATCTGTGGGACTTGGGGCGTTCGGTTAATCTTCCCTTTGCTTGATCTAGGCTAGCATCTGCATCTTTCCCAAACCTCACGAATCTATTCCATCTATCATATATATTACCACCTTCGACAGCCCCGATGGATGGCATTCTCATACCGGTTTATGAGCTTTCTTTGGCTACGGGAAGGCTTGAAGGCCAATGCGTCCAGTCTGTCAAGTAAGTAGGTCAGTAATCAACGACCATTGTAGCAAACGACGGACTTTATAGTGTACTGCGGGCAACAGGAACGTTTGCAGTCTGGCACATAGCAGTATGTCCCAGATCTCCTCCACCCACGGTCAATCATCTTCTGGTATACCTACAAGTGTATCGAACGCCAGTGGAGACAGAGAGGTATATGGATGTCTCACCCCGCATGATAATTGAGATGCGATCAGGCCAGCTTTCTTGAAACTGGACTCTGTTGTACTTCTATCTCCCGGTGGACCACAGTAGCCACAAGTAGTCCCTGAAGGGCCCAAAGGTGTGCCAATCGATATCGGGGGCATGTCGCCAGCAAGCTTAAGAAAGACACATATATAAAAGGCAGTCATGTGCGTAGTAGTACAAGACTTTCAAGCTTACCGATCGAACATATCCCGGCAGATGCAGAGTCAATGCGTGTGATATACTACAAGTACAATGCGTTGATAAGGAAGCAAAAAGAAACGGTGCAAACTGCGGGTTTATCCCCAACCATCCCATCGACCATACTTGCGATACTCTTCGAGCACCAAATCACGGCTATCCTTGCGATCTCTCTCGCGCTCTTTACCCTTACCTTTATCAGACACCGACGTGATGGAGGAGATGCTTGGCGTTCGCCGACGAGCGTCAGAAGTAGCTTTAGACGATTCTGATAAGATGCCCCCTCCTTGGTTGGAAGGTTGGGTATATGGACCCTTGAGAGGCAGAGAAAGACGGTACCACCCTCCGCTGTATGTCAGAGCGATGAGCTGATAGTCGTGGATGGATTCCTGTGCTGCAGAGGGCACTTTGATCCATCCCACGACGCATTTCTCATCGGCTGCGAGGTCGGTGCCAGGAGAACGAACAGATGATGTCGATGTAAGAGATATATGAGCGGCCTGCGCGGGAATCCGGTATTGTGCATAAGACCATTGCGAATCGAAATACTTAGGCAGTGGCAGAAACGGTGATAGAGGTGACAGGGAAGATTGGCGATTTCTGTGGAACAGTTTCAGCGACATGAGATCGCAATCAAAGTAAAACCACCTACGATCCGCCCGTGGGTGCGAGCGAGAACACATGGACGGTCCCTTTGTCACTCCATACAGCGACTTCCTTCTCATCGTGGCGAAATGCGACCCCATAAATTTCAGCTTTGTCCGACCCTCTCCGAAATTCCCTCAAAAGCTTGCCACTCAGGGCCTCCCATATTCGTACGAGTGTCCCTCTTAATGAGGTAGTTGCGACCAATCGACCAGAGGAAGTAACAGAGAGTGTCGTCAGTGGAGACTCATGCGCAGCGATGATCGAGACTGGATGCTTGGCCAAGGACGGCGGAGGTTTGGATGGGGGGATCGGAGGTGGAGGGCCAAGCGGTTCAGGGGGCTTGCATGGCGGTAGTTGTACTAGTTGTATGTGTCCCATCTGTCGCCCAGGGATCACTAGTAGCGTAGCGTACGGTGCAGTAGCCATGGCAAGGACACCTTCAAAGCAGGCCGTGAATGGCTTTCAAGCAACGATGGTAGAGTACGGGGAATTAGAGCAGTGGCCTACCTCGTGGATTATCACAAGTGTCGTACTCCCCCCGCCTGATCACGGTCTCGTGAACTTCGAAGACAACGACTCTTCTACGCAGAGCAACACCGAGCCAGCCACGTCGACAAGTAAGACCGCCAACCTTTTCTCTGAACTCAAGCTCAGCGACCTCAGTCCCTGCTGCATCGTCCCAGAGGATCACCTTGTTCGGTGGATACAGCGGACTACGACCGCCACCGAGGAGGAAGAGCAATGAGGACGTGTGGCAGGGCACAACTGCTGCCAGAGTTCCCCCACTGAGTTCTGAGCGATCGCTCGGTGTCAAAGGTGTGCCACCACGAGACGGTGAACGTACCTCGTTTCCGAAGCAACTTCAAGGGCCATGTCTGGTATACTGCGAAGCCAGCTGGAGTTACTGTTGTGAATATCTCACAATCCGCGTCAAACTGAGCGTTGAAGATCTGGACAGGGCTTGATGGGCTGATGGAATGTCGGGCTAGATTCATGAGGAGCGCTGAATGGTCGGTGCACGGTCGAAGATCGAGTGGCAACGAGTAACCAATTGGGAATTTCTTTACGCCCAAGACCAACAGGATCTACGTGGATACTAGAATACAAGGGGACACCGGGCCAAATGAATGGAACGCAGCGAACGATACGATAACGTTGTTAATTGTATAAAAAAACATTGCGAGCACAAAGCAGTCCCGATAAATAGGTCCACCGTCACCGAGCAGGAGGGGCGACGGCAGCAGGTACATACGTAGTGGGGGCATAAGCTGAGTGATGAGAATAGTGAGTTGAGGTGCGAAGCAAGGCGTCACTGGTATCATTCCATGACTTGGGTGGTCGTAAGCCGACTCCCACGAGCTGTTGCCTTGCGGCTTTGAATTCCTGTTCCTCGGCTTGATTCTGGGCGACCAGAGCGGCTTTTGCTTCTGCCTGTCTCTGGAGCTCTGCCTCGGATTCATCTGAGAGATAATCTGTAAAGGCACCATCGGAAATGACGGTGGCGTCTGATTGCGATCCTCGGGAGCTACCGCTATCACTGCTGCTCTCGGAAGCACTGCGGATCTCTAAGGCAGCCATGGCGCTCTCCAGGGTCGATCTCTTGGAGGAGAGGGAGGCATTTTCTTGAGTGGATGGCTCGACTGGAGACGGATTGGGCACTGAGGGATAGGGCAATGAATGTTGCTGGGGCGAGTGATCGCCGGTACTCTTTGAAGAGGTATACGACGGGGCGACAGACGACAAGGACGGACGCGTGCTGCTGGTGCGTCTGGGAAGACAGCCGTCCAAATCGGTGGCCCTGCGAACTGAAGCAGAACGGGGTTTGTCCGTGGATCCTTCGGTGTATGTTTGACGGCGAGCGAGAGAAGAATGCTCGAGATGGGTGTTGGTGGTGGATGACAATGGGGCGGGTGCACGGGGAGTTGTGCTGGAGAGAACGGAAGTCTGTTGGATGGGACTGCCCCCGGAGCGAGAGCCCCTGCTGGGGATCGGGACGGGTTGAGATTTCACAGAAGATGGACTGGACCTGCTGGTCGGACTATTTCCGCTGTTCCGACGATCCAAAGAAGGTATGGAAGCTTGGATAACTTGGGCCCGGCCAGAAGATGACATACCCGGTAAAGGACTGCCTCTCGAGGCGAGACTTTCCAGAATGGACTTGATCTCGGGGGGCATGGGTATATTATGGACGATGCTGACTGTTGGCCAATCCGCGGCATGTATGAGACGCTGTTCGCTTGGAAGGGGAGGGCGACAGCAGCCAGGCCAACCTGGGTTGTAGTGGCCAGAGAGTTTTGGAGGAGGGTTGGAACGGGCCCACTAAGAAGGAAAGGAGGTGAGTATAGAAGGAAAAGACAAGGAAGCGGACGGGGACCTTGCAGTAGCCACAGCCGTTGAATGACTTGACTGTAGACGGCAGGATCGTCAGGGAAATCAAGGGCCGTGGCAAGAGAAGAGGACGGACCCTCTGCGTTCCTCAGATGGACTACGTCATGGCGGGGATGGAGGGCCCTGTTCGTGCAGACATCACGGACGTGGGGGCATCTGGGACGAACGGGCTGAGCGGGGGCCCACACAGAGATGGGCAGGGTTACCTTCCGCCGGTGGGCTTGAACACCCTGCACATTGGACAGGGGAGATTCGGCAGGTCAGAAGGGTGGCACATACTCGCTGATGACGCTCTTGAGGGGAGATGCGGGACGATATATTACTCTTATACAAAATACGAGGGCGAGATGCTATAAAAGGGATCCAGATGGGAGAGTGCGCCAGCAGTGCTTGCTCGACGACGGCCCCGACGACACCGACGGCCCCTCGTCGTCCTGCACCGTCTCGCTGAACGCGGCCCCTCGTCCTGGTGCCCTCGAGCTCGGTTTGCTCGAGGACGACCACTCGTGTCATTTGAATTTAATTCTCACGGATAACTCCCGTGGGAATCTGCTTAGATCGCTGCTGTGTCGATCGTTATATCTGCGGCGTCATCGAACCCCCCCCGCAGCTTGTCCACGCAGATGGGTAAGTCACAGAGCAAGCTCTCCCCAGAGCAACTCGCAGATCTGCAGAAGAACACGTACTGTAAGTGCCCCCCACTCCATCTTACCGCCCCTCATCGTCGCGCTAGTCGACAAGAAGGAGCTACAGCAATGGTGTGCACTCTGCTCAGCATCTTGTCCATGCACACGCATCATATATACCCACAGGTACAAGGGGTTCCTCAAGGACTGTCCCTCGGGCCAGCTCGACAAGACAGAGTTTGGCCGAATATACAAGCATTTCTTTCCCTTCGGGGATCCCGGCGAATTCGCTGACTACGTCTTCAATGTCTTTGATGAGAACAAGAACGGCACCATTGATTTCAAGGAGTTCATCTGCGCTCTCAGCGTCACGAGTCGAGGTCGTCTAGACGAGAAACTCAAATGTACGTACTCATCTGATCGCTCTCATCCCTCGCTGCCCTGATGTGCCACCGCCTTTACCAGGGGCGTTCCAGTTGTACGATATCGATAAAGATGGCTTCATTACATACGACGAGATGCTGCAGATCGTCTCCTCTATATATAAGATGACTGGCCAGATGGTCAAACTCCCCGCCGACGAAGATACCCCGGAAAAGGTCATTCCATCACCCTATTGTTTTCTCCCACATCTCAATCCATTTCCCTTCCAAGCGTGTGGACAAGATTTTTCGAAATATGGACAGAGACAAAGACGCCAAGCTTACCTACGAGGAATTTGTCGAAGGCAGCAAACAAGACCCCACCATTGTCCAGGTTTGTCCTAGCACTCCCTGACCCTCCCATCAGACTCATTCCCCTTTCTAATCGAAAACAGGCTTTATCGCTATACGACGGTCTTGTATAGCAGCCTAGCCCGCTCTAGCTTATCAGTAGCAACCCTCGCGGAGCCTACCTCCCGATCTCATCGTAATTCGCCATCTTCTGTGATGGCGCTCTCTTAAACGGAACTTATCAATGTTGTTACCACTTTTGTACCCCTTCTGTGATGTAGCTGTATCTCATTGCTCTAGTATCTAGTTTTATTAACGCATTTCTTGGCTTTACCTGTCACCCGACATTCGCAGGGTAACGACTTAATCCAATCTTGGAGATAACTTGCCATATTTTCGGAGAGCCTTCATATCGATATCTTCACCTGTCCAGGTATAGAGTCCTTCCGAAAATTCTAGATTATCACATTCAGCCTTGAATAGCTTGACGAAGTCTTGCGGCTGCCCCAATTGGGCAGTCCCCATCGATGCGAACGGGCTCGCCGTCATATCACGAGAAGAATCAGCAGCTAGGAACCAACCGCCATCAGACGTCGCCATGAGCACGGCAATCCTCTGGAAATACGTACAGTTATCCCCGCCAAGAAGCAGTCGGTACAGGCCATTCAAGCCGAAAAAGTTGAGGAAGTACCATGACAGTGACGATACCCACCGGACGTCCATATCGGGGGTTTCGATGCCACGTTGAAGCATGGATTTGAAACCGAGCGTCAACGGGAACGGCAGTTTGACTGCAGTTGTTTCAGCCACCGCAGACCACCCTGCAGAATGACGTACTCAAGACAAATCCTTGGAAGAAAAAGTTGATCCAGCCCATGATAATCATCTGGGGTACCATCATCACCATCTGTGTCTTCATCCCAGCCATCATGCCATCCAAGGCCGTCGGGTCTGTCAGGGGGTTTGGGGCTGGTGGTGCGGCGTTGCCCTTTGGTGGACCGTCCTTGAGGTACGTGCCAGTTTTGAATGCTTCTGACAGGTGTTGAGATAATGCCTTGTAGTGCGCTGGAGGTATTGGCGACTTTGCAGACGTAGCCCGGAGAATTTGGGACTGGACCAGCGCTCGCCTCCACGAAGGGGGTGAGTGCACCACAAAGAGAGGAAAACTTGCAGTGACATACTGTTCACGGATGGCCGCCCTTGAAAGCTGTTTCGGTGGTGACTGGAGCAGTACAACTACATAGTGCCGTAGCACGCCAACGAGGATCTGTGTGTGCTCAGGGAATGGCCAGCAGCCACGTCTACGGTGCATGACATACCATGACCAGTGTGATTGGGAAAAGGACCCAGTCCCGTATCTGAGGGTCGAGATACAGCGACGGACTACCATTGAGACGAGTCAGTGAGATATATCGCAGACAGCCAGGGAGAAAGCATTACGGGGTATTGGCGGACATGGCAGTACCGAGGTGAAGAGGGAGCGAGTTGCCTTTTCGGGAGAGGACAATCACATCGCCGACAACCGCAGCCAAACCACGACGTACTTCCCGCCATAAGCCATGGACCACTCGCCGACAGCATTATTCGATTCGTACGAGCAGGAATTCCGCCAGATAATCGATAGCGTGCGGGCCAAACTTGATGGAGACGGCAGGGATGAGCGAGGAGGTCAGTGTTTTCAGGCACACGTTGTAGTCTGCGCCTGAGACCAAGACCATGCAGAACAGAGAAAGGCTGCTCTACGGAGAGTTGATATGGAATTGGATGAGGCAGACGAAATGGTAAGAGCCAGCACTGTGTCTTGTCCGCATTCCGAAAGGCTGATAGGCTGACAATGCGGAGGTCTCGCAAATGGAGATTGAGATTCAGGGAATTCCACAATCCATCAAACAACAGTACCAGGCCCGTCTAAAGACGGCCAAGGCAGACCTGACACGGTTCAAGAAGCTCTCAAAGGATCAACACTCGCAATTTTCAAGAGCGGAATTGCTTGCTTCTCCGGGCAGAGCCAGCTCCCCAAGCTCTGATGAACCTTATGGGCCAACAAGTGACAGAACACGGCTGCTTGCGGGAACAGCTAGCTTAGAGGACGGGACTAGACGACTACAGGAGTCTCAGCGTATTGCTCTCGAGACAGAGGACCAAGGGGCAGAAATTTTGGTGAATCTCCGTGCACAGAGAGAACAGATCGAGAATGCAAGAGATACCGTTCGTTGGCTTCTTGTGTTGGTGGTATCGGCACTGATGTCCTCACAGCTCCGAACCGCCGACTCCTCAATAGACCGCGCATCCGGTACACTCAAGAAGATGATCCGGCGGTGAGTGGTGTTCCCCGTGTCCACCGTCACCGCAAGGGTTTATGTTTTGTGTGGACAGGATGCACCAACAACGTGTGGTTACTGCAGCCATCATCATTCTTCTTGTCTTGCTTATTGGCATTATTATTTATGAGAAGCTTTTTGGATAATAGGAGTGTTTGTTTATCATTATGGGATATGTGTTGTCTGCTCACGTGAGAGCCCCGTCCACCAATTAGTAAAGCGCGTCGCGACGCGTCTTGGTTGAACAAACCAAATAGCCACAACAAACACATGTATAAAAGCTCGATCCAACACACTACACATAGACAGACGCAGACTCAGCCCACCATGACTTCCACTTTCCCACTCAGCCGTGCTTCCTCTCCAGACTCTACACCTAGCCAGAAGGTAGGCTCACTTCTTCTCCTTCCTTCTACTGCTTCATCTCGGACTCCCTAGGCTGCTGCTGGCATAGCAGCCTTCTCGCTGCACACTCCGGTGAAACCCTCTGGCAAGTCTTCCATCATTGATGACAGGAAGCGGTCTGTCTCTCCCGACACACTTGGTGACGCCTCGTCGGATGGAGATGAAAATGACCTCGACGCCCTCCGAAGGAAGTTCGTCGGAGAAATAGACCTTCCTGAATGTCAGTACCCCGCATCTTACCTGTTTGCTATCATGCTTAGATGTCTTCCACCAGGCGAGGAGCCTCTCCTGAAAGAGTCGCGCCGTCGCTTTGTCCTCTTCCCTATCCAATACCACGAGGCAAGCCCATCCGTTCTTCCTTCCATGTCCTTGCTTACATTCTAAATAGATATGGCAAATGTACAAGAAAGCAGAAGCTTCCTTCTGGACTGCAGAGGAAATGGACCTTTCCAAAGACCTTCATGACTGGAATTCCCGTTTAAACGACAACGAGCGTCACTTTATCTCCCACGTCCTTGCCTTTTTCGCTGCCTCGGATGGTATTGTCAACGAAAATCTGGTCGAACGTTTCTCCAACGAGGTTCAGGTTGCTGAAGCGCGTTGCTTCTATGGTTTCCAAATCATGATGGAGAACATCCATTCGGAAACTTACTCTCTTCTCATCGACACGTACATCAAGGACGCTGCTGAACGAGAGTATTTGTTCGATGCAATTGAAACCATCCCTTGCATCAAACGCAAGGCAGAATGGGCTCTCCGGTGGATATCTGACCAACGCTCGACATTTGCTGAACGACTCGTTGCCTTTGCTGCGGTCGAGGGCATTTTCTTCTCCGGATCATTTGCTTCCATCTTCTGGCTCAAAAAACGTGGCCTCATGCCTGGTCTGACTTTCTCCAACGAACTCATCAGTCGTGACGAGGGCATGCACACTGACTTTGCTTGCTTGTTGTTCAGCCATCTCAAGCGTCGTCCACACCCTGATACTGTCAAGCGGATAATCACTGAAGCTGTCAAAATCGAGCAGGAGTTCTTGACAGGTAAGGTATCCTCCATCTGTCGGACAAGCATCACCTTGACCGTTGATGCATAGATGCTTTGCCAGTCGGACTTGATCGGTATGAACGCCAAACTCATGTGCCAGTACATCGAGTTCGTAGCAGATCGCCTTCTGGTTTCGCTTGGCAACGACAAATTGTATAACGTCACCAACCCCTTCGATTTCATGGACATGATCTCGCTGCAAGGAAAGACGAATTTCTTTGAGAAACGCGTCTCAGACTACTCGAAAGCCAACGTTGCTCATTCAACCCAAAAGAGTGAGCCAGCGGCTGCCAAATCTTTGTGCGTTTCAAGTAACTTGTCACGGTACTCTTGCTGATGCATTGCCTCATAGCTCACTGGATGAAGACTTTTGAGTCCTTGTATCAAAACGGTTCTTTCAACCGCTCTCTTACACGTTATATTCATACCAGTCGCTGTACATCCAGGATTTTTACATTGATGGTCTTGTCATGCATCTCGCACTTATTTGTAGACATTATGTAGTTACCTATGTGATCATTACTCATCTTAATATTATTATCAACACTACTGATTTTCTGCTGGTGCAGAATGACGTCATAGGCTGTAGTGATCAATTGAAATTTCTCCAGTATCCTAACCATGAAGCACTCATAAATCTCGCAATGCCATCATAGGTAGTCCCCTCACGTTGGTACGTGAAATCCCGGCTCAGTGTGCCACGCCTAGTTTCCATGAGCAGCTGGCTATAAAGTTGGTGGGCTGTTACTAGACCGATGAGTGCAGACTAAACGTGAGGACCTCCGGGTATACTGGGGTGTTGGGGAACAAGTTTGACCCTTGAGTATTGTCTGATAAGTTCCCACCGACCCCTTAAGCAGAGGTCTATACTCGATTCCACCAAGGCTTGAATGCCTAAGCCGCAACATACCAATACTAGAACCAAGTGCATGATGCTCCGTTGTACCCCTTGGCCAGTCACCACACATTCGCACGGGCATGGCTAATAATACTCACTGTAGTGGTCACAGGGACAGACTAAACAACCGAAGCAGTACTAAATGGAAGCGGGGCGAACCCAGTACGAGCCCCCGATTAGTCCGTGTTCCGACATGGTGTAAGAAACCTGACGGAGACATTGTTAATGCAAAATTAGGAAGAATGGTCCTCTGTGGTGAAAGGTAAACATGCAGGAGTCTAGCGTTCTTTTTTCGACTCCGAAAGCCTCTTCTCCTCCACTTGTTTTAGTGATTGTTTGTCTTCCAACACAGATACAACGATGTACGCGGCCAAAACCGCGTTGGCGACGCATACGGCAGTGATGGCGGCATAGATTGAGTTCCCTGCGGACAAAAGTCAAGGACTGCTAAATCAAGGAGCGTACATATGCTTGGCAGACCTGTCCAGATGTACTTCCACGACACGAAATAGGATGTAATTGGAAGTAAGGCGAGGGACGCAGCAAAGAAGAGCAACTTCATGAGCGCTGCTCTGGATGTCGTGGGGGCATCAGAGGGCTACGAGGCTGAAATCGGAGGAAACAACCCACCTCGCAGCTGCCTGCTCTGTTGCCATTGCAATTGTGACCCTTTCGCTCATCGCAGAGGCGAAGTCAAGGTGGCTTGAGTCTTGACAACAGCTATATGTACATGTTGTACTTACATAGGTTCGTGGCGTGGTCTGAACCTCGTTCACGTATATCATGTCCACCTCGGTGCCATGTTCGCCTAGGCATGTCCTACCGCAAACCATACCAGAAAACGAGGTGGTGGACGTGCACGAGCATGCACCCCAGCATCAGCATCGGCGGTGGTCTTGGCCCCAAGACTTCTTAACACGTTCGGAGGCAGATCTGTTGTTCTTTTCCACTGCCCTCAAACTGCTTTTATTCCCCTCTTAGTGAGTATCGTTCATGTACCCAAGGGACAATTAATTCATCTCTTTCCCTAGTCGCTCCACGGACTTCGAAGTACATCGCAATTGGCTTGCAATCACTCATTCACTTTCCATTTCCCAGTGGTATTATGACGTAGGGGATTGCACGGGTACTTGATACTCTGTTTCTGACGGTTTTCGTAGGCCACATCGGAATGGAGTGAGCTACCCTACAACTAATGGATCTCCTCGTGCTCATTCTTCTGCCTCAGCACTGGATTATCCCCCATTCTTTGCTTATTTTGAGAAGGTTTTGTCTGTCCTAGCCGCCTATGTGGACCCCGCTATCGTCGATCTTCATAATATTGGCTATGACGCATGGAGCGTCGTCGCCTACCAACGGACCACTGTGATCTTCACCGAGTTTCTTCTTGGAGCAGCATTGCTCAGGTCAGTTTATATCAAGCGAATTTATTTCAACAATCCATACTTGACCTCTAGGTTTGTACGAGGTGCCGTCAACCCTTCACGTCAACGCATACTTTCGGCTTCTCTCCTCTTCCACCCGGCATTCATTATCATAGACCACATCCATTTCCAATATAATGGGTTCTTGTTTGGGATTTTGCTCTGGTCCATCCTTATGGCCCGCGATGTAAGTGGTTAAGTTGATGCTTTCATGCCATCTTTATAGAATCACCGAACGCAGGGCAAGAAACTCGCCAGTGGAGCATTGTTTGCCATACTCCTAAACTTCAAGCACATATATATGTATCTTGCGGTATGTTGTCCACCAATTGAGCGTGCTTCGCTTAAATCACAAAGTTTAGCCCGCCTATTTCGTTTACTTGTTGCGATCGTATTGCATGTCACCATCTGGCCAAATCCTCCCAACAAGATTCATTTCCCTCGCGAATACAGTCGTCTTAATATTCGCGATTTCGCTGGGACCATTTATCTTGACGGGTCAGCTGCCTCAGCTCCTTTCCCGTCTCTTCCCCTTCACTCGCGGGCTGAACCACGCTTACTGGGCGCCAAATGCGTGGGCTTTGGTGACGACAGTTGATCGCGTGCTGCTACGACGTATGTTATCATGTCCTTGTTACCTACATTGTTCTTGATCAAGTTCCCCAGTGGTCAACCGTTTCAACCTGGACCTCGCCGTAAATGACCAAGGTATAGCTTCAGCGTCTCGCGGCCTCGTCGGTGACACTGTATTCGCCATCATTCCCGATGTCAAACCCTTTCACACATTTCTAGTTACTCTCTGTTTACAAATGGTATGGTGGGTCAGCCCAAAAGAGAGCTAATCATTTTTTGACACTCATCGCTAGGTGTACATGACTAAGCTATGGAGAATGCCCACGTTTGCATCATTTTTGAATGCACTTACGCTATGCGGGTTCACCTCGTTCATGTTTGGGTGGCATGTACACGAAAAGGCTATCCTCCTCGTTCTTGTTCCACTCACGTACGATTGCTTTTATTATGTAAGGACTCTAAATCCTCACGGAATACAGCCTCCTAGCAGCAGACAGCTATGCATATTTCAAAACGTGGATGATTGCAAGCATTGCGGGGACGTTCTCGTTGTTTCCCCTCCTGTTTACCCCAGCAGGTATGCCAATGACATTTCGAGGAATATATTCGTGCTCATGATAAGCCAGAGATCCCAGTAAAGCTGATATACTCCTTGGTTTGGGGCCTTACGATATTCTGGCCCCTATACAAACAAGTTTACGAGTGAGTTTGGCCACTAGATTTGGATATTTTCTGACATTCTTGTAGATTTCCTCCATCGTGGCCTCTCGTGCTCTTGGAACAACTGGAGAACGTGTATCTCATAGGCTTCGTGCTTCTCCAAATTTTCTCTACTGTCTTTCCAGCGGTATCCGGTCACAGCCCTGATGTCCAGTTTCTTCCCCTGATGATCACAAGTGTCTACTGTGCGATCGGGTTGGTGTGGGCATTTATGCGGTTGAGCATTATATATTTGGTCGGCAGCAATCCCAGTACAACAAGCAGCTAGGTAGAGCAGTGGTATGTAATTATTGATTTACCGCTTAGCGATATGGACGACTATTCGAAGCGTCAGTCCAGCACCCCGTGTAGATGAAGGCACTCACCGTCCTCATCCTCCAAAACGTGGTCAAGGCCAACTTTTTGTCCCCTCGCATGCTTGGCGCTGGAACCCCACACAACAGCACTGCAAATCCATGAGAATAGATGGAGGACGGAGGGTGATCTGGCTGACTATTTCATTTGTTTCGCTATCTCTTTGTGGATTGCGTTGCAGAAATCCTCGATTGAACTTTTGTCGCGCCTGAGCACAACTGGAGCAGAATAGTCGGGTGCTTGTCCGCGTGGCTTCGTATAAACTCGAACAAGTTGGAGGGCTTCCCACATTTGCTCTATGAGTTCATCAACATTTAGCCATTCCTTAGACGATATCGGAACACTGTGAGGGATCTTGTACCTGAAGTGCGCAATTTCAGCATCTTCCCAGGCATTACATCAACAGAGCACCCACAAGAGGTCGAGCTCTTCTATTGATATAACATCAATCTACACGCAGCTTGGTTGAACAGTATATCACCACGAAGAGGAAGACCTCACTTTGTTTAATACCTGTTAGTCTGCGTAAGAATCAACTCTGCGAGAATAGTCATTAGACTTACATAAATGGCAGGGATGTAGACCCTACAGAAATAGTTGGTATGAAACGGAACGTTATCATGTACCAACTCACCTGTTGCCCTCAATTACATCTACAAGATCGTCGGAGGTACAATTTGGTTCTCGTATAGTAACATCTGCGTTGCTAAGCTTGTACTCGCTAAGAACCGCTTTAATTTCGTCTTGATCAACATTCGTGAGCGGCACAGTGTTCGTGATAGCAATTCCGCCTTTGTCCTTTTTGCGCACGGTAATGGCTGGCGGTTTTTTGTTAAGTCGTATGCCGAATGCTTCCAGTTCTCCCTCAATTATTTTCTTATCCCCAAGGGGTTTGAGGACGTCCAGAACGATGAAGATAAGGTTGCATGTTCGGGCGACTGGAAAGAGGATGATGTCCCTTGCTGACTATAATTAGGTCATCGGCGTACCAGCTATGACTGTTTACGGAGTATAAATAAACAGGTAAGGATTAAGAGGTCGAAGGATCCAAGCTTACTTGCCTTGACGACCTCTGCCACGACCGTCATTTGCTCCCTCAATAATGCCGGCTGCTCATGGTCATATACTAATCGTGAAGAATATCCGTGTAACTTACGCAAGTCGAGAATTTGTATAGGTGCACCGTGAACCTTGACTGTGCCAGGAACAGTGGTAAGGGTGGTAAAATCGATCTCAGAGACCTCTGAGTGAGTTCCCGTGAGTTTAGACATGAGTGTGGACTTGGGTGACCAGATGAGATTCTCCTGAACACGCGAATAAGCTTCTAACATACCTTTCCAACTGAAGGAAACCCAACGAAGCCGACTGACGCTACACCAGTCCTTGCCACATCAAATCCAAGGCCACCACCCCCGCCTCCACCCCCCGATGGTGATATTAGGTCCCGTCTAAGCTTTGCAAGCTTGGCTTTCAGCTGTCCGAGATGGTAGCTAGTGGCCTTATTCTTTTGTGCTAAACGATTATGCGTTCGATACGATCAAAGAAAGGGAGCGCTGAGATGAAAACATACTTCTAGCCTGAAGACTGGGGGTGAACAACTGGTAGATGTCGGGGGATGTCACTAAACATTACCATCTCATCTTCGATTTCCTTGTCATGTATACTAGTGTCAAGACAGACGATGTGTGATAGAAAGAACAGTCACCTTGATTTTCTGAACTATTGTCGCCATGATGTGTATGTATGTGGTACGAGTGAGAGATCAATGGACAAATTACTTTTTTTGTTTGCTCCTGGCGCGAGTTTCCTAGCAACACTTCCCTTCGTTAGTTCCTTCCAATCAGACGTCGGCTTTCTCTCACTGATCCATCACAGATTTCCTGCGCTTCAGCCAGGCATTCTCTCGTTGATCTTACGCTCCTTGCTACCCCGTCATTCATATATTTGCATGCGACTGAGTCGCATCGACAATATTCGTCTGAAGCACAGTTCGTCGCAACCGCTCCTCGACATTTCAACCAGCACAGAACAATGTGTTCTGGTCCCGCCTGGAAACGAGAAATCGTTCCTGACCACAAGGTGGGTCGTAGTGTTGCACCATTGGACTGTCAACGGCTCACTTTGCTTTAGTTTGACTTCATCGATGCACGAGAATTCACCGACAATGGTTTCTTCATGCGACTGAAGTGAGTTTGAACCCTTAGCCCTCCCTGAGCTCTTTCAGCCCCCGCATTCATAGTACTGTTTACCTCCACTGATGCTGTACTGACTTGACATTGTTTCAAGGTACCTGTGGCTCTACATCATTATTCTGAAGTCATTTCTTGTATATCTGTCCGATATATTCTCGGCAACTACTATGTTGACCACGTCCTCTTGGTCGAATCAAATCTACAACGACTGTCAACACCAACAGGGCTGCTTCTATATCCCTTTCGATATCGGAAAGTGGTTATTCGTGGGGTGTATTATATTCGGCTTCCTTCTGGTAAGTGAAGACTTGTGAC